>OX463852.1:27008363-27267159 GCA_949825065.1 Odontocerum albicorne | reverse complement strand
CCAATTAAAATAGATACCGTCTCCTGTATATCCAAAACAGAGAACTATGTTACTAAAGAGTCATCCAGGCCAAAAAATAAAAAATGCTGTAAGGAAACTGCTGATGGATCTCCAGGTAGATCTGATGTCAGAATCCAATATTTACAGTTCGCGAAGTAACTGAAAACCTAAAATAAACATATATATATATATATATATATATATATATATATATATATATATATATATATATATATATATATATATATATATATATATATATATATATATATATATATATATATATATATATATATATATATATATATATATATATATATATATATATATATATATATAACTTATAATTTCTTTAAAAAAGAATATCAGCTAAATTCTCCTAGTTGACAACTTCCGAGGCTTAGTTGCCGTCTGTCTTTGTACGCGGTGGTTACGGGCTGGAAGATTTGTGTTTATCAAAAAGTCAGGTTCAATTTTATCAAAAAGTCAGGTTTCTTCTAAAGATCTCTTTAGCCTAGTTGGTTAAAAAACGTTTATTATATGAATAGATTTCAATCTAGATTTTTAATACGAAGCTTTTTAATTTTCTCTGGTTAGTTGGAGAAAAATTCAAAATGGAAATAACTTTACAACGAAAGTATAATACAATTATATTCATATTTAAGCCTTGTGGAATGCTTTTGGTATCATTCCATTTTCGGGTTCTAAGGGTACGTTAGAATTTGCTGAAATTTCATTCAGTATTTGTGCCAAATATAATTTACAAGGTCTTTAACTATTTCTGCAGCTATAATATCAAACACATCAAACAATAAAGAGTTAAAACATTATAGTTATTTATAATAGTTACTTATTTAGAGTGCTCCAAATATGTATGCATCTTTTAAATAAATTGAAAAAATATCTTTAAGTGAATCTAGTCCTGGAAACGTCGGAAATAGAATTCGGGACATCTGTGGGCTTTGTAAGCATACTCACCAATAAAACCACTTTAATCTTAAAGTATATAACCATTCAGTCTTTTGAAATGTTGTGGATTTTTTTATTTTTTATTATTTCGTTGTCCTGTCAGATTTTTACATTCAGGCCTTCTGTATTGTATAACACTTTCGGTGAATATCGTACGACATGCCGGATTGATTGTTAAATGACAATCTCTTTCAATCAGAAATATGTTAAAGGGTCTTAAGTGAAAACAAGATGAAACTTTTTTAAGTAACAGTGACAATAGGAAATCGAGTCCGCAACCTCCGGGTCAGAGAACAGACGTCTTATTAACTAGGTTATGAAGATAGATAGTCTGGTTGATTGAAATATATTACTTGAACTGTAAACTTTGAATTATCTAGAAATGTCATTTTAAACAATTGGTTTTACTATTGTATAATGTCTTTAATTTGGTGGCACAAATTATCCTAGTTTAGGTGAATTGCCTATTTAAAAAAACCGTAATAAGACCGCTAGATTAGATAATTCTATTAATGAATTACATTACGTTTTCAATGTATATAATAACACCTGGCCGATAAATTACCATGTATCAAACTCTTACAACTAATCAAAAATATATTAAAGAGGCATGTAGGGAAATCCAAACTGATATTCTTTTTTAAAAAAATGGGCACCAACATGAATCGAATCCACAATCTCTGGGTCGGAAGATAGGTGTCTTATCAATTAGGCGAAGTAGGAGGTATGGCGTAATAAATACAGAAGGTCTAATACTACGCAATGCTTCATCTTTTGCAAAGAGTCGAGAAAACAACTCGAAAGTTATGATGGTGATTATGATGATGAACCTTTATTAAGCAATATTTTCATATTCTTTGTGACGTTCACGTTTTATTTTTTAATTCGAGAACTTTTCCATTTATTGATCGATAGTAATTTTTTTAAATTTAAGCTTTACTATCGTCTAAAAACTTTTTAAAATTTTATTTATTATATTGACTTATAGTAATCATCTTTGACTTAAATATATTTAGCACGAGTCAACCCAGTGTTGGTGGATTGCCACCATGATGTAAAAAAATGTTGAATAAATTGTTTATACAATATTTCTTTTTTTTTTTGTAATTTTCGTTATTAGTGTAAGTCTTACAAACTATAATTATTCTTCTCATGATTACGTTAATGGTGTTTTCGTTTTCTCTTTCATTAGAGAAAATCCATAATTTGATCAGTCCTATTGATAAATAGCGTCAAATCTTTTATCATTTTGCAAAAAGCAAAATTTCTCATATCAAGATTTCATTGAATTAAATAACATTTTAATAAAGATTGATATCTTTCCACCTTTTAATTACTTTTTTTTTTATTCTATTTATTGTCATATTGAAATAACTTTAAGACTTTTTGATTATAAGTTAAATCTAATCTAAAAAAAATCTCGTTTTATCTTACTTTTTACATGGTGTAGCTTTCTAAAACTAAATTATGAATTAATTTTTTCCTATTCGAAAAACGACACGAGTAAGTAATAAATTATAGTATTTATTTTTTGCATGGTGTAAATTTCTTTTGAACAATTTCACTAATGTTTCAGATTTTACGTAATTCTCGATGTGTTGTTTTTCATTCAACTAAATTACAAATGTTGAGTCATTTTGTTGATTTAAATTTCAGACGAATTTGATGATTTTAGATTTATAAAATTTAACTCAATGTTAATATGACGACTTCTGTGGCTCGGTTGAAAATAAGCCTATTTTAGACCCAAAGGTTACGGGTTTGTTTGGTTTTAACTTAACTCTATAACATACGAGTATTTTGATTGGTTAGATATATTACCACATGATAATAAAACGTGTTTGGTTTGGTTGGATGTGTTACTATAGTAGGTTGGTTGGGTTGGTTTGGTTATATTACCATATGGTAATAAATCTGCCAGGTTGTACTACATATATACAATGAAAATGTATATTATTATACAACATGAAAACAGACCTCATTATTTACTCGTACTTACCCTTGACAGGTGAAAGGTCACTAAAACTATCCATTTTGAATAATGTTTGGATTTTTTTATCAATTAAACAGTTAAATGTATTTTTGATAACGTATTTCAACGGTATATTCCGGAAAGAAAGCTGTTTTTAAAGCGTGACTGAGCAGGCGAGTCTTGGTTTCTATAAATAATTGTCAAAATAACATAAGTGAAGGCTGCGCCTGAATAAACTTTTTGGTCGAGTAGCAAAACACTTAAAAGGCTTTGAATTAAAAAATCAACTAGGGATCCTTGTACTTAAAAAATCAAGTGAGGGATCCTTGTTAAAAACGGTCCAATAAGATTATCTCAATTTATGATACTTTTATTTTTAAGCATTTTAAATAACTTTTTGGTTGCTTTGAAATACATTGCGTAACGTCAAGATGTCAGTCAGATTACGTTGCATATAATCCAAATATAATTTTGTACAATGCTTTAATGTCATATTAGGTCAGTAACAAAATCATTATTTCATAGATAACACTTGTTTCATAGTTAAATATTTTGTGATGAGTTAGCGATCATTAAAAAATATTGGACTAAAAAACTGATGAATCATTATAGCGTATTAGTTCTAACATTGATGAACGGGAAGATAAGAGTGTGGGCTGAAAAACATCTGATGTCCTCTCGGCCGGGTTCACCCTATATTGGTGGGGTGTATATCGGCCAGGGGATGTTATGAGATGAGCCAAGACCTTTTGATAGCTTTTCTCTAAAATGTATTTCCGGCTAATTATTATGTACATCTTATGTTGCTATCAATAAACCTATATTTATTTATTTATTTATTTATTTATTTTAGAAACGCGAAGAAGGAAATTGAATGAATGACTGGATAAATTATAAGCAGTGGAAATGCGTTCCCTAAGATCAGGACTGGTCAACCCATGGTTCGCGGTCATATATCGTTTTTTTTACCATTCAAATATATTTACGAATTAATAATAACTTAGAATTCTAAGTCATTATATTAACATACAAATACATTTTGTTGTTGTTTCAATACATATTTTCTCTTCATGTCTAGTTGTAGTGTCGATTTTTTTTTCAGATTTACACTGATTGCACACTTTTTGTGTACCTCTGCATCCAAATCAATCACTTACAAAAAATAAAAATAGTACGAATTTCCTTGTATACCAAAGCCAGATATCGAAAAAAAAAAACATTGGAACAAAATTTGTAATTATTCTTATTTATGTGCGACCCCTGGAAATTTTTAGGTCGTCAATGCGGCTCGTGGGGCAATTTGGGTTGGCAAGATCTTCCTAAGATGAATCTGTGGCATGTCGATGTGTGACAAAATTAGAAATGCTAAGGACGAATGTCAGCTAAAAACTGACGTGTTAAGTAGGATTAAAAAAGAGTACGTTGAGGTGTTTTCGATATGTTGAACGGACGAGTAACGAAATACCGACTAAAAAAATTATAATGCAAACATAAGTATGAGCCGTGTTAGAAAATGACAGAAAAAGTATGGTTGGACCATGTGCAAAGAAAGAAAGTTAAGGAGTAAGAGGAACAGAAGAAGCTGTATGGATGTGGATGAGGTGAATTTAGTATATTGTGATAGGAAAGTTTGGATTTTAAAAAGTAATTATGTAGAACTAAATTTGATCTAAAATTATTAATCACATTTAAGGGGAAATTTCAGAGAGAGTATTTGATGTGTTGTTTTTCCTCAGTAAGATCCGTTACAAAATTTAATTCGAAGAGGTGTGCCGTGAGATCATCATGTATGAGTACACTTTCCCATACTCCGAGGACCAAATTTTAGTACCGAAAGTTATTTCAACAGAAACATCCGTTTAAGATAGCTTGTCAAAATTAGTCATAATTTTTTTGATAAAGCATTTTGATGTATCCGGCCAAATAAATAGCTTTTTCAAATTAATTTGGTTACCTTTACTTTACCTTTAATCTGGTGGTAAATGAAATTTTGAAGAGCTGTAGCTTCCTCTTGATGATGCTTCTTCTCTTCTGACGAGCCATCGCATTTTCTCTCCAACTATCCATTTCGTCATCTCTTGCGAGGTCCGCTAAATCAATTTTCTGTAATACTTCAAACACTAACAATATTTGTATTATTTTTGTTGATAAAAGGGGATCAATATAAGGAACTACACAACGTAATGTTTAAAGTAAGATGAAGAAGAGTACGTGGAGATGGTTTGAGCACGTAGAATGAATGAAAGAAGAAATAATAAAACAGATATACTGTGCAGATGTGAGTGGTAGGCGTGTGAGAGATATGCCAAGAAAAGTATGTTTGCAGCAAGTGAATTATATTCTGAACGAAGGAAACGTAGAAAATCGGAGAGATTGTATGAGAAGGTATATGAATGTGGAAGAGGATAATAATGTGTGTTAGGAAAATATTGCACTAGGTCTTCTTTGCCTACCCTGACAGAGAAATGGTGTGATGGTATGTACGTGCATGATTGTAACTACACGATGCTTTCATCGTACTCCAATAAATTATTTTGATAGTATGATTTCAAAATATATCCAAAAATTAAGGCTGTTGACAACATTTGTTAAAATATGTCAATAACCCTCTTTGATTAAGTTCTTTACAATTTCTTTGTTCACTCTCTAAAAAAAAACCTTTATTGAATTTGATATTTAAAAAAATAACTGACTTGTCAGTAAACAAACACATCAAGACTCCTGTCATGCAAGATTAAATAATTAAAATATGAAAATCAAGACAAATCGAAGAATAATTCTAGAAATCACAGCATTTGATAAATCAAAGAAATATTATTTCTCTTGAAACTCCTTAAAAAACAAATGAATCACATAACTTCTAAGATACATAAATCTTTTATTAAAAATAATTTAAAGAAATTTCGTTTGGATATATTGTCGTAATACTCGTAAATCAACCAGAAAAAAGTTATTGGTGAAGCCGGAGATATCCAAAATGTTCAAGCTACCTACATAATTTAATTTAATTAAAACAAATAGATTAGCCATGTTGTTACTTCAATTCTTAATTAACCTTCAGTTTTCATCCAAAATTCAGGGTCAACTCGATATAGTCTTCCTAATTACATTCCTTGATACCTGGCATCGTACTCTTAGAACCCATACATTGAGAATCTGATTCCGACGTACAAGAGTTGGGAAACCTGAGACTATATCAGTTTCGTGACCTATACTTAGGCCTGCAGACTTCGTCTGACTTCTCGACTTCACTCATTTGGGTCAAATTGGTGTCAAAAATAATGTTTTCATTATGTTTACGAGATGTTGCTCGATTTGAACTTCTTCTCCCTCCCTGCTAAACCGATGCGAGATCTCAACAATTAGCATTGAACCTACTAGTAACACTGGATGCTGCTTCAATCTTCTAAATGGTATCCTCGAGATAGACGCGTTTATCTTGAAGTACCGAGTGCTTAACCTAAGTCAGAATCCCAGTATTAATCTCTCAGCCGCTAGAAGAACATAGAACCCTTCTCACTACCTTTATGTTTTTTTTATATCACGATTAAGTATTTAAATATCACCTTTAAAGCATTTTTGTTTTTTAACTAACCAAAGCATAAAACTCATAAAAATCAAGCTCATAAAACACATTCAGGTGGAATTACGGCAAACTCGGCATGCTGCAATAATACATCCTTTAATGCTGCATTTTCATATTTTTCTTAAACAAAGAATCAAATTTATTTCTTTTCAAAGTCAGTTATAAATATGCAATGTTGCGCAATATTTATTTAACCGTTGACATGAGCCAGAACAATGGACCAACGTTTTTGAATAAATGGATATGATGACATGCCATCGTTCCGTTGCATATATTTATGAAACATTTAATGTACATTATTTTGATTCGAGTCCAGCACGAGCGGTAAACGTGTATGCACATTTCAGATTACGCAATGGACACTTTTTTGTGAAATATCCTTTTAGATATCTCGTGACAAACGCATACATCGTGGTTTAATGTGACAGGATGCTATTATAGTTGAGTCGTTTAATTCCAAAGATTTTTAACAAAGTTTTTATCTTTTTCGAGAAAACCACTCAAAAATGAATTATTTGTAATATTTTAAAGTTTTTTCAATTTGTAATAATTTTTTTATATTACTGCATTTTTTTTAAAACTTTGTTGAGCTGTAATTTTTTTAGGCGAAAGTTGTCATATTTTAAAACAAACTAAAACTTTTGGAGACAATTTCAAATGATTATAAATTCGGAGTTTTTAACGTTTCAAAGATGTTTTTTAAATATGATGAGAATTTAAATCACAATAAGAACGAAAATGTGAAAAACAAAATCAAGTACACTAATAATTTTTATTCTTGTGTATGTTATATAAAAAATGACGTACATGAAACTACGACAACGCATTTGATTGTGTAGTCTTCTATGTCTGGAAGTTAAACTCTTATCAACTGGTATTGGTATGGTATTTGCTCGGATGGTCCAAGTCACACATTAACAATATAATCCAGATTATTCATCTAAACAAATATTCCTCCAAGTCTATAAAAGCATTATCTGGATTACCACAAGATCCCCATGTCACCCTATTGCTATTCAATATCAATGAGGGGACGTGGGTATCTTGTGATATTGAAATATGCTTTCAACGCAGTAAAATAATCAATAATGCAGATGTAATGAAAATCTTTAGAAAAAATTGCACACCGGTATATTGTGATGCCCTTTTAAAAAGTTTTAATCCACTAGCAATTTACTGTAATAAAACTGTGTTAATCCTAACATTTCTAAATGCTTCGTAATCAGTTTTCAGAACATAGGTTCTTAATATTCTATAAATAATCAAACAATAACAATTTCAAATTATTGCAAAGATGTGGAATTATATTTATATTCAAAACTGTTGTATGACTTGCACATATAAACAGTCTTTGGCAAATAATATAAAACCGGGTTTTATATTCCGTCTGAGTAAATGCTTCCGAAAGATAAAAATATTAATAGTTCAACAGTATTTAATTTATAAGTCAGAAGTCAACTAGAACATGTTTCTACGAGTATTTTGAATCCACAATATACGAGTATTATATACGTGAACAAAGTCGAGAATGTTTAACGTAATTGCATTAAATTGTTGCAATACTAAAATGTATGTAATTAATTATTCTTCGTTAATTCTTGATTCACTCAACAATTTAAAAAAATGTTTGCGGTGATATTCCTTTATAAATTAATCAATAATAAGTGGGTTAGTCATAAGTAGTTCTCATCAATATATTTAAATGTACCTAACTGCTGAAACATCGATATTCTACGGTGTCTAGAAGAGTAGTATGCATGTCTGAATACAGACTCCCAGGAAATATCCTCTGGTGTGCTTACGGAAGGTAGAAAAAGCATGGTGGATAGCGCGAGAGATACGAGTATGAGTTTAAGGATGTACTACATAAGACGTTTCAATACATTAAAGATCAGCACAACTGGAAGCAAACAGCAGCGTCGAGCTCCTTTCACATGCATAACTCCAAAAAATATTTTTAGTAGATTTTCGAAGATAGTTAATTTTATTTTGGCCATTTTTGTCAATATCCATGTTTTGGGAGCGTGTGTTAACACAATCAACGTAATATATTTACTGTTTTCCACGGTTAAGAAAAATTATATGGACCTGATGAATAGTTTGCAAAAAAATCCAGTAAGATGTCAATTTATGATTGATCACATATTGAACAATTATCTACGATATATATTAATTTATTCAGTTGTGATGATCTCTATACAGAAATAAGAGGTCCAGTAAATGAAACCACTGCTGTCTTTGGATGCCTAAAATATGTAAGACAATAAGATCAAAATGTACTAAGCATGTGTGAGGTCAATCATGAATTATGGAATGGAGTTTAGAACAGATACAACAAAAACAAAATGTATACCATACTCAAGCCTAACAAATTGAAAATCCTTCGATCCATTGTATGTGAAACACTTAGAGAGAGTTAGAATCTCCAGATTCCGAGAAATGTGTGAAGCAGAATATATTGGGGGATGGGGTAGAAACCACTGAGGATACTGGCGAGGTTATAAGGAAAGGGTGGATAACACGAGTTCCCTTCATTGCAATGCATGGAATACCGACTGGCTGCCAATCCTTAAGAAAATATCTAAAACGATGGAATGTTAGTTAGAAGTCAATATCTCAAGAGAAGCAGTCCTGATGACAATAAACAACAGATAAAGAAAAAGAAGATTTGCCGAGAATGAGGATTAATGAATAAATTACGATTTTTTTGTAATCTCTTCCAATCAACTTGAAAGGTGTTAAACAAGCCTAAAGTGAAAATCAGACTGGAGACTTTTTTGAAAAATTGGGTAGCAACGGAAATCGAACTCGTAACCCTCGAGCTGGAAGGCAAGATAATCAACTAGGCCATGTATGTGAGTCGTACGTAGGTTGGAGGAGGGAAAAGTATGACTTTTTTTTAATAAAAATGGAAAGAAAAGTATGTGTATTTGTTTTATTAATGATTCATTTTTTCTTACAATAGGTTACATAATGATTTTGTGATCTTAATTGAAAAACATACTAGTATTTCACAATAGGCTCAAGTCGCACATTGATAATGATATATCTGTTAAAACTTTCACTGACATTTGGCTAATGCACATCGTATCACTGTGATGTGATCAATGCGTAAGCCATTTGCTACACGTAAAACCAGTAGATATTGCGGCGTTGTTCTAGATTATTGAGATAACGTCAAAACACATTCAGAAAACAATTTCTTTTTATATTAAAATTCTTTTAGAATCCATGGTAAATTGAAACATGATATGTAAAGATTTTGTTCGTTGATTCTAAACTAGCAGACTTTCTTAAGAGACATAAATACTAGATAACTAACTTGGCACCGATTCACCCCAGGCAGACACAAATTTTTCGTACCACCTCTCGTCCCCCGATTCGCAGAGGTAGGCGTCAAATTGTGCCAAGGGCACAAATATAACATATACTCGTATTTATCTATCCCCCATATTTATATATTTAAAATATTTATTTTATAAGTCACATCGTTATTCCCCTGCCCAACATCTTCGTATTATACGTGTATTATAATTTAAAATATTTATATTCATGGATATATTTATATCCTTTCTCTCTGTATACATATATATATAAACGCGGGTGACATATAAAATTATAAGTATATTAATATGTAACATATATGTATTTTGTAACATTAATATATGTACAAAATTCTATAATTTCCTTTCTAATACCGTTATTTTCTCCACCACCCAAAATATTTTAACAAAACCCAAGTCCGCTCCACAATATTCGATGGAGTAAGGTGCCCTTAAATCGGATCGATACTCCGAGTGCAAATCATCAACAGTATTGGCACCGATGGACGTTGAATTGGGATATAACTGGTGTAAATAAGGGCTCTAGATGTAAATCAATCCAGTAAATAATAAATCTATCCCTTTGAAACCATGGTTTAATATAATAAGAATTAATAAGATGGAAGTGTCTGTCATGTGTCGTTTGCGGACAGGTCACTGGTGGCTAGTCAGCCACCTTTATAGAATGGGTGTCGTGGAGAATCCTGACTGCGAGTGTGGTTTGGATGATGAAACTACTAACTGGTAAGCAAGGTGATGCCGTCAGTGGTAAGACGCATGTCTTCCAGCTTGAGGGTTGTAGGTTGAATTATCATTGATATTTTGACTTTTTTTTAAATATTTCAGTTAGTTTAAGTACTTATTTGTTCAATTTCAATAACTATCATACATATGTATGTTAAATAACGACCTTTGTAGGTTAATATCTAAGACGTTTGTCTTTCAGTCTGGGGGTTGTGGGTGCGATTCTCGTTGGTGCCTGTTTTTTATCCAATGGGTTTCCGGTCTGATTTTCACTTAAGGCCTTTTAACAATTTCCTGGTCGTTTGGAAGACATTGCCGCATGCCTATAAGCCCGCCAGATTGTACTGTATACCATATAACAAAAGTGTTATGTAATACAATCACTTGAAAATATGTTATCTTGCTGATAAAATAAAATATATAAATAATAGTGTAACACAATACTACTACTTTTGTGCTGTGTTTTTTAAAGTGATTTTGCTTTAAGTTACATCGTCATTTAAAGTGATCGTCATTTCCTACGGATGGCAGACATTATAGTCCAGAGCTATACAAAACCTCGGAACTACTGAAATAGGTGTTGAGAGATGCGTTTAGATACAATAATACACCGCAAACGCATTAAATTGATTCGTTTTCAAACAAAGCTCTAAGGCATCATTGACACTGTACTGGTAAAATGATTAAAATTAACATTTGGGGAAAAGGGACTGCAAACTATTGATAAAATGCTTTCAAAGTTTTGAAAAAATTCACATCTCCGTTTTACAAACTTTGGGTCACAAAAAAGAACGTCATGGGCTGAATCTGACTCGCGGGCTATAGTTTGACCATGTTTGATGTATACTCGTCTAATGCATTCGAGATGAATTAAAAGATCTAGAAGGCGATCTAAGGCACGCTGATTGGTTCTTGGAATGCACAATGTGGCAGTAAACCGAAACGGATAGATGATTTAGTGAAGTGACAGGCTTTTATTTAAATTATAACATTTTCATGTAAATATACCTAACGGATTTATTCCTTTAAAGTATAAATTTCCTATATCAGATTTGGTTTTAAAAATATTATCAGTATACAATTTTGTGTCTGTCAATTTTTTGTCAAAGAATAGAATACTGAAGTAATAAAAAGTGTTCAACATTTGATTATACAAATGTTGTTATAATTTTAAGCCCAGTTGATAAGATATTTATACTTTCATCGGGGATTAAGGGGTCGATTCAGGATGGTATAAAAAAAATAAAAATAGTCCCACTTAAGTAAAAGAATTCCCCTGGTATAAATACTCGTACTTGCATACGCCGAGTACATACGTGACTGTTGTTGCCTTTTCATGTGCGATAGGGTTGCCAAAATGTGCAATGATAAACTGTGAGAACCGTACCTACTCCAGTGGTTTTAAACCAGAAAGTTCTGCGGGCGAAGAGAAAACTGGGGGCGAAGACTATATCGTCTCTTCAATATGTTTGAATTACCAATTCGGATATGTTAAAAAGTATATCATGCGAAAGAAGAATTTGATGGTTATGTTTTACAATTGTTATTAAAACATTTTTTTGAATAAATGATAGTATTATATTTCAAAATAATTTCTATGTTTAGAACTGACAAACAATTGCTTTGCACTGAAATTGAGACGCGAATCCAATATTATAGCTGTGTAGTTTGTATCATATAATTTAGGTCATATAAGTTGACGATAATTTTATTTTAAGAAAATCTTCTATGAATAATTTGTTTTCTATGAAACACATTAAAAAGCATCTTTTAATATTACATTTATTTTTAGAGCCACTGTGTAAGTCAGTTGATGAGAAAGCCATTAATACATTCGTTAAGGTCATTTACAATCCAAATACACACGGATATATAATATAAGTAATATGTCCGTTATCTGGAACAATGAAAGTAAGAGTTGCTTTAATTAACATAATATCATCTAAGTCTCTCCAACAAAATAATTTCCTGTCCAAAATATCAAAATAGTCCGGTCGTTTTAAATACAAAGAAAAGGTAAATATTATAATATTTAATAATACTAAATAATTATACTTTTTATTCTATTAATTCCCGCGGCAGGTGTCTACCTCATATCTCGAGGCTCTCTTCAGGTGTAATGATTCCAGGTTGTTATGGAATTAATGGCTAGGTCCATGTTTAATCTATCGTCATGTTTTATCGAAAGTGTATGTAGTTTATTCCCCCAAACGAAAAATTAATATGGAGTATTTTTTTAATTCTTTGAATATTTATTATTTTTGCTTATGGCTGTATTTCTAACGTTTCTTGATTAATTATTTTGTATAACTTTTGAATAAAGTTTATGTATGATAACATTTTAAATATGCTTTCTTATATATTTTGATTTTTCTCCGTAAATATTTATCTTTTCAATAAAATTTTATTAATTGTGTTTGGAGAGTATATATTATTTAAGGCTATTGTTTTTATTGTGTCGGAGTTATCGATATCGATCGTGCTTTGCGGATTCAGCACACGAGCCGGGAGGGATTGCAGCTAGACAACTTAGAAATTCCCGAGATTAAAAAAAGTTTTAAGTCTCAGAATCATAAACAATCAAGATAATTTCAATAATAGTCCTCTGCTCAATATGTTTCCCGTTCAAAAACCATTCTTCTGACGCCTACTTACTCTCTCCTTATTAGCCACTTCTCCCCTCCTCCTCCCCCTCTCCTGTACCTGTTAGAATGAGAAAAAAAATTTAGACATAATTTTTTTTTTATCCACTGTGCACGGATTTCTCCTGTTCCACAAAGAGGGTCTGCTTCTAGCGTCAGCTTATTCGTTAGGAATAATATCAGCCAGGATTCTTCTCATATTGCTAGACGGTACCGAGAATATATCAACAGTGTCGTTCAGTCGGTTCAATATCTCTATACCACGCGTGACTGAGTGTTTAGCCATGATATTCATCCTGTAAGTTGGTATGTAGAACAGAGGGTGATTCCTTGCACGGCTATATTTATTGGGTACATATAAACTTAGTGCTTTTAGAATCGCGGGACAGTTAAAGCAACCTTAGAAAATCTTTATTAGGAATATCACAATGGATTATTGCCTTCTTGTTTCGAGGCTTCTATAGTTACACACCGTGAGAAGTTTGGCATGGTGAGCATATTTTCCCTTTAGTTCAACTTCATATGACGAGGAAGACGAAAGTCTTTGAAATCGTTGGTGAACTCAAATAAACAGTGGTGAATACAAAATTTAAAAAATATATGAAATATTTTTCTCCTTTAGACATTGGTACAATTCTAGTCAATGGGTGTACTCTTCTAGACATATTTTTCATCAATCTATTTTATAAATATTTTGGTTGATGCTTCCTTTTAAAGCGTTTTTCTTTTTGATTTTCCAATTCTAAGTCCAATTACTCTTAAGATTGAAAAGTTTGTGCATAATATAGATGAAGCTGGAATGTTGTACTGTATTACACTTTCGTTGTATACAGTACAACCTGGCGAGCTTATTGTCATGTGACGATCTCTTTCAACCAACCAGATAGATGTTAAAGAATCCGTAAGTGAAAACCAGACTGGAATCCTTTTTAAAAACATCTTGGTTCAAGCGGCATTTAAACCCACAACTTCCGGGCTGGGAGACAGGCGTCTTACCATCTAGGCCACGAAGGTTGTCATGTAGCAAAAATAAGCGGTAAATCGTCAATAGCAAGTAAAAACTGTCTTTATACTAAATATCTTAAAAGCGAATCTTTTGATACTTGAATAAAATTGGAGTATTCGTCGCATAGTTAAAATAAGCTTGGATAGGATTTGAATGTATACATAAGAGTATACACAGAAGAAACTGAATTCGTCGGTTATAATTTCAATCTAAACTTAACTCGACTATAATAATCTTAATGCAAAAACTTTACATCGTATATTTAATGACAAAAAATATCCAGACAGACAAACCGATAATCTGACTTGACATGCCGTCATAAAAAAAAGCCAGTCCTGTCATTATACGAGCTAAAAAAGGCAGCTTTTGAGTTGCTGGCGATTTGACAGTGACCAACTGGAGTCGTCGATTTTCAACCTTACATACATATCATCCCGCCATGTCCCTTGCGGGGTAGGCAGAGATAATAGATTCCATAATTTTCTACCCTTTCACCTTCTCTCACTTCATACGTCAGGTACAATATTTTATTATTCATACTCCTCACTGTGTCTATTTTGAACATTTGGCCCACTTGATACAACTCGAATAACAACCAGAGGAAGACCAAAGAATTCATGGGTGGTGCAAAACGATAACCCGATGCAGAGGCACGGCCTGGGGGACGTAGTCCGGGACAGAAGAGCATACAACCTGAGGACGAGGAGAGCTGACCCCAACAGTCTTCGCAGACAATGAGCTGGGATGGAGCCAGGGAGAAGAAGAAGAGCCCACTTGATACAATTCCTTTACCTCGGTCTTTTTCTTCCACGCAAACCTTCAACTTTTGACTTGTATACTCGCTTAGTATTTTTTTCGTCAACCATTCCCTCCTAATGTCCACACCATCTTAACGCTCCCATCTTCATCTTATTCGATACATTCATTTTATTTATGCATTTATTTTTGACGTCTTCATTTTGACTTCTTTCATACATTGATAATTCATTTTTTTTTCTAGTGCACGTAGCTCCATATAACTATCTTACTTTTATCTTTCTGCAACCAAGTTCAAGCTTTATTTTAAACACTAAGATGAGCACCAGTAAACTATTATATCTTGTCATTTTTGATACTTTTGATATAGAGTGGTTGATTCATAGTGAATATTTATAGAGTATAGTATATCATTAATGCCCAGCAATTTTATGATCTTTTAGATTCCTGGTAAAGAAAATACTTTTAAAACATATCTCACGGTATATTTAAAGGTGTCTTCTAAATCAGGAAAGTACTTACAATTCGATAATATTAATAAATATTACATTAAGTGCCCTGTTTACGTTTTCCCCCTGTCGCTACCCTTTTTTCAACATTCCTTTCAACTCGCCCATCGCACGTAATCATACTGCTCAGATAACAGAACTCATCAACCTGCCCCTTTTTCTCTGAGTTAACCCATACACCGCAGACACTTCTTACCACGCCCCTTTATTAAATTCAAAACCTTCGATTACGCTACATTAATTTTCAAACCTTTTATTAGGAATCACTTATACAACTCACTTATCATACCCCTTAAACCGCCTTTATTCTCAACACGTATAATCATATCATTTGCATACAAAAGTCCACGTACATTAATTTCACTAATTCTTATAACTCTGTCAATAATTTGGTAGAGATACGATTTTATAAGACTTAGTAAAATTGTCACTATAATTTTTAAATAAATATTTTTTGGACATGCCCGTTTCACATTAATTAAAATGAACTACAATACATGAAAAATTAATGAATAATACTATCTAGCCATCGATCGATGCTTTATCATATTTGAACATTGCCTCTTGTATTTAGTTAATACTGAGTAGAGAGAGACCAAACAAAACATTTGGTGGCTCCGCCTGTAGATGTCACTAGCGCTCTAATTGAAAGGGACAGCTGTCAATTTAGCATGTCTAGCACCGAGCCGGAGTGAAATGCAAACTGCCTCTAATGGCTACCTGTCAGCTTACTCTCCGTATTCGTGAGATAACACGGAAGTATTTATAACCAAGCGGTGTTAGGAAATGTAAATTATCTAGTGCGATATTTTTCTTTCAATATAATTCACAATCAATTTACGAAATTGTAAGAATTCTCCATGATTTTCTAGGGATTAGAAAATATTAAAAAGTTTTGTGCTTTTAAGGATTGCTGGAGAATAGTACGACATTTAGTTGGTATAATATCTAAAGTAATACCCTCTAATCGCTATACTATTTTTATTTTGGATAGCAATTCTTTCATTGGTTGGTTTAGTAAAACAGTTTTAGGATATTATTTTGAGGTGGACATCGCCGTGAATTAACTAAATATGATTGCGGAAAAGTTGTATTATATTACACTTTAGTTGTATATGTGCAATCGAAGGGGGTTCATTGCCATGCGGGAATCTTTTTCAACCAACCAAAACGTTGTTAAAAAGGTTTTAGAAAAAAAAGAACGAACTATTTACATTTTTACAGGTACCAACGGCAATTGAATCCGCAATCCCCGGGTTGCAAGACAGTCGTCTTACTAACTAGGCCACGAAGGTTATCCATCTGTCACTTATATCAAATGTAAATGCTAGAAGGAACATTGCATTAATGATGTATTGCTGCTCTATACATGTTAATTTTCAATCGTGCATTCGTCGTGGTTATTGATGAGCCTGGTAGTCGAGGATCCCCTCGCTATTCCAACATCAATTGAGTTAGAAAGCAAATCTGTGCCGTGGAGTTTGTTTTTACAAGTGAGTGAACCGTTGCACACCAGCAAACTCACTGGCCACACCTTGTACTGGATTCGATGGCACACCGAAGTGAGACGATCGGAGCACACCGGCATGTTTTCCCCCCTCTTTTTTAAAAGAATAGATATGACTAGCCATAGGTATCCTTAAACTCCCGAATACTAGACGGAAAAAATGCCTCTTTCATTCGAGGGGAGTAGCACAGTGCGGGGCTCGAACTGGCGACCTTCCGCATTGAAGTCCAATGCGTTACCGCTCGGCCATTCACCTCCGTAATAGTGCATTATAGTGTTGAAGAACGCATGGAAATTGGTGGGTTTTAATCAACCTACCGGTTTTTGGTAAAATACAAAACCTTAAGAGGACGCATAATTTTCACTACAAAGGTATTGGTGGATCTAATTTGAATAACCATTCGTGGTGCTGGAAATCATACAATGAATTATGTATTTTGAAATGAGTTGCTTACTAGCAACACTAAAAATCGAGAGGAAATAACACTATTTTTTAAATATTTTTTCTTTACTACATAACATATGTTATGTAGAATTTAAGGGTCTTTTTCTCTGTTGACCCATTTGAAAAAAGACGCAATCTAGAATGTTTATTATTAGGTCTTAACTGTAGGCAGTTCAAAGGATCACCCACACTTTCACAAAATGTTGCAATTGAAACAAAATCAACCCTCAAAGTGATAAGACTAGAGTTGCTTATAACGGGTCAAAGAACACGTAATAAAACGTGGTCGGCTGTAAAAGTAGTAGTAGACTCGTATTATCTTTCCTTATACACTGTACAACCTAATATGTTTTTGGTCACATAGCGACATCCACATAATCAGAAAGATATTAAAAAATATATTATGAGAAAATCTGCCTGGTATGTTATTTTGGGTACAATTAGGAATTTTATTCTAAGCCCCGTATTGGAAATCAAGCACTATAAATTAATTGATTAAAACCGAGCCTGAGAACTTGAAGCTACTGTGGCTAATGAAAAAGTATATTGTGCCAACAATTCATAGTGAATATTTATATAGACTATCTCCTTAATGTTAAGTATTTTTTAAATCTTTTAAATTCCTGGTTAAGAAGGGGATTTTCCTGGTTAAGAAAATACCTTTAAAATATACTTCGTGGTATATTTTAAAGGTGTCTTCTAAACCAGGAAAGTAGTTACTATCCGGAAATATCAATAAATATATTTTTATTCATAATAATTTACTAATGCACCATCTGTATAAAGGGCGTAGTTTCTTCAATACATTTAAGGATTTATTTCGTTATTTTGACCAGATCACTTTCTCCTTTCTTTTGTAATTTGTTAGTTGGAATAAAACATTGGGAAATTCGAACAAAAAGGTTATCACGATGTTGAACCTTATTTTAATGTTATTTAAAATATTCGAGTGAAATAAGTAAATAACTGGCAATTTCAAGCGTTATTTGCAAAAGAATAATTAATATTTTCTGCACTCGAGGCCAATTATTTCTTTAAAATTTTTGAATGATTGATTCTTCATGGCTAAAATGTCAAAAATAACTAGATTGTGTAATGAGAAAAGAAACACGCCAATTTACCAATATGAGTATTTTGACACCAATTATTTTAAGTGCATTTTTAATGCTTTTTCCCATGCCCAATAACTTTGTTATTCGTTAAACCAGGGTCATGTACAGATATAGTGCCGCCTGCAAACAAAAGTCGAAAAGACCGACACCGGTAATAACATTTGATAAAAAAAGTATATTGACTTATTAATATTCAAAATAAAGTATAATGCCCACTTAAAAACTTTTATTAATTACTAAGACGTTGAATTAGATTGATATTTATTTTATTTCTGAATAACTCTCATTTTGAGTTTTTTATCTGTCTCACGCTTCCATTACTTGATTGTGTTGATGTATGCCATTTGGATGCTAACGAGGAACGTTGTGTAAGTAGGAGAGACTCCAAACCATTTGTATCCGATTCATATTTAACTTTAGGAAGTGTGTCCATATGTCACAGCTTCGGAACAGACTTCAAATAGTTCAAAATCAGAGGTGCACCATCCTTATTAATGTTAAAGAGAAAATATCTTTAATTTTTCTCAAAATCATTTCATCCTTATTTACCTTTCGTTCCCTTCCTTACCCTAAAATTAATTTCTTTCCTGTTTCTATAATGATTATTGAGATACTATTTTTTAACTAGGTTTTTTTCGTTAAATCTGTCGTGGATTAAAACAATTTGACTTATCCAAGATAAGCTGGTTGGTTAAAATAAATTTCTGTATAGCAGTTCACAGGATGTGTTTAACATTGGTATATGTATTGGGTGTTAGCATAAGTTGTGTCCGTTTTTTTTCAAATTTAAAAATGAGCACCAAAAGTAAAACAAAATGGTAAATGTTATACGTCATTCGAAAGAAAATTTTCTTAATGAAAATGAAAAAAAGATATTGTGTTTGCTTTTACGTTACATAAATTATTTTATTTGATTACAGGCCTTCAAAATGGAATGTCAAGCAGACGAAAGTGAGCATTTTCGACACCTCCAGTGGACTTCGATGAGGACCGCTTAAACCATATTATTTATGAAGATCCCCTTGAAACCACCGTAGAATTGGCTGAGCAGATGAATTGTAGTCGCATGACTGGATACCGCCATCTTAAATCAATGGGAAAAGTCCAGAAGTTCGGCGCTCGGGTTTCACATGTTTTGAGCGAAAACAACCAAAATTAACGTTCGATAATTTCTGCTGGTTTGCTCGCGCGTCATCGAGCTACGCATGGCCACAAGCAAAGGTTCCTTTACCGCATCATTACTGGTGATGAAAAACAAAATGGTGATGAAAAATATTTGAAGGGGATCTTCATGAATAATATGGTTTAAGCGGTCCTCATCGAAGTCCACTGGTTGTCCGGAACGCTCCATGTCTTTCAGGTCGAAATTACCGTATTTGAAACGCAAAAACCATCGACGAGCTGTCCATTCATTCATAGCATCTTCACCGTACACAAGGTGTCGAAAATGCTCACTTTCGTCTACTTGACATTCCATTTTGAAGGCTGGTAATCAAATAAACAATAAATGCAACGTAAAAGCAAACACAATATCTTGTAGAGCAGAAAATTATCTTTCGAATGACGTATAACATTTCCCATTATGTTTTACTTTTAGTGCTCATTTTTAAATTTGGAAAAAAACGGACCCAACTTATGTTAACACCCAATACAAAATAACAAATAAATGAGTATACTAATCTTATATTATATACGAGTTATTTCAATTGAGTTATTATTGTTAACATCTTTTTAACATGATACTTATTATGTTATATAACACTATTACATACTATTATATGTTTGAAAATCAGTAAAAATACAAAATCGGTTTAACAAATTATGGGACATAGTCGTATGGAAAAATGTACTTTTTTCGTCAATGAAAAAAATGGCGGCTGCTCGTGCGGAAAGTTGGAATGTGGGATCGGACGTCCAGGGTGTATCGTTTTTGGTCTGTTTGTGTTATTGACATTTTTTGAACGGTCGTGGAAAACATCTAGTGTTAAAAATTTTACATCCAAGTTGGTTTCGTTTTTAAAAAAATTAGAATAAGTGTATGTTTTATTATTCAACCATGTTATGATACTTGTAGTATATCATATTATCTTCATTTTGCAGATTTGTTGCCTCAATATTTCTAGAATATATTACATTTATAATTGTCAATCTTCCCGTTCTTCTTAATTGAAATACATTTGGATAAGCTCAACAACTGTTGCATTTGTCGTCTGATTTATATTAAAAAGAAAACATGCAAAGCTATCGACACTAACAAGAAATTAATTTCTAGCTTGACAACTCTGTCAGTAGATTTGAAGATATTCGTGAATGAAATATGAAAACAAATTATAGATCTCGTAATATCAATCAGCAGAATAACTTGACGTATATGTTTACATGAAAAATAAAAATAGATTCATTATCTTTTCTTTTAATAAAATATATATTAATTGATCAAAATGTTCATGACAACTAACATTTTTTTATAAAATTGAGGAAAAACTTGAAACTGTTTGAAATACATATATTTTTCTGCGGCGATTATACACGTATGAATCGTATTAGGTTGGTGTATAATTAACTATCGTTTTATTGGTGTCCTTCGAATCAATAAAGTTGGTCATTTTGTTTAAATTAATTTAATAATATGTTTCTTACTATTTAGGTAGTAAAAATACGTGTCAATAACCACTTTCACATCATGTTTTATCACTTTGAAAAAAAGCTGGACTGCAGAACGGTCATTTTGCGATTTCAATGAACTCTGGTGAAGGAACGATCAATGAAAGTCAAGTTCGAAAATGGTTCAATCGCATAAAATTTGGCAGCAAAAGCTTAAAAGATGAGGAAAAAAGAGGTCGTCCGTCTGATTTTGATGATCAGGCTCTTCAGATGGCTGTGGAAGAAGACGAAAGTTTGACAAAAGGATGCTGGCCGAACAATTGACATTCCTCGATCATCAGGCGCCTCAAAAAATCAGTAAGATATTTAAAATGGCTCGATGGGTTCCTCACGATCTCTCCAACGACAATAAGATCAGCCGAGTCAGCATATTACCCAATTGCATCAGTGAAATGAGCAAAATCCCTTTGTTCAACATCCGCTGATGAGTCATGGCTCTTGAAATTGTTAAACAAAAGGTGTGCGTTGATCCCGGCCAAACTTCGAAAATAATTCCAAAGGTCACAAAGGCAAAAAGGGCATGTGGTGTATTTGGCGGGACTACTCTGGTAACGTATATCTATCTGTTATAGTTCACTAGGAGATTATGGTAAACGGCTTCTGCTTTTGGTGGGTTGACAAATATGTGTTACATTAATTCGTTGAGATCGCAAAATGAGAGTGTTGCAGTTCATCCTTTTGCGAAGTCATAAAGCATGAAAAATATGAAGGTGGTTATCAACACAATTTTTTATTATCTAAATAATAAGGTATATATTGCTAAAAAAATTCAAACAAAATGACAATTTTGACAGATTCGAAGTGCACTGGTAAAACGATCGTTAATTATGCACCAGCCTTATATTTTATTTTCATGGATATAACGAACTTATCGTTAAGTTAATTTTCGACATTATTACAAAATTAGTGTAACCCGGAGACAATAAGAAAACTCTGAGCCTGGAGAGATGGTGTTGAAACCCTGATACTCCTATTTTGGGCCAGTCAGGAATGTTAATACGTTATCTTCCTATTATGATGAATGAAATGTTGCGTTTGACGAGATTTGAGCTATCCTCTTACACTTAGTGGATTTCTTGTCCATTATCAACATTCCAGCTGGATTCCCCTTTCCAAAGTTGATAAAAAATATAGTTCCTGTTTGTCATGACGAATTTTTTTTTGTTCATAAAATGAAACATACTATGAAATAAGAGATAATCACTTATATATTAGAGTTCCAGAATTTATGAGTTTCAGAGGATTAATCTTTCTTCCAATCTATCTCTTAAAAATTAATGGTCAGAGAACGCAGTTCAGACAATTTTCTCTTTAAAACCTGACTGACCTCAGATCACTACGCCTTAAGGAGGGCATGAACATTTGTGCACGCACGCCTTTCAATTAACGCTGCCGATTGATCGGACACTTATATTTTTTAGACATGCCCTCAGACACTCACTGTCTGTCCATTGTCAGATGAAGTCTTTATTATATATTTACTCTCTCGTATGCTCTGTTGATCTCAACATTCGCTCAAAGCATGGACAATAATTGTTTGTAAATAAACAATTTCTTATACATAACATACAGTACTGTTACATGAACTACCGGTAATCAGTAATCTTTAACCATAGCGTTCGAGAATGCGGGCAATGTACTAACCCTCTCGATGTCTTTACATATGGTACGAGTACACGTAGACCAATTATCTGAAATTATTAAATTTGATTATTTTTTCGAATAAAAATTAAACTTTTTAATATTCATATGAATTTAATCTAATTCTATTTTAACCTGTTCACCGCGTTAAAAATCAAATTCCACGAATCCTGCGCGCGGCACAATTTCAGCGTTTTTTAATTTCTAAGTTTAAACACATATTTTGTTTAGAACCACTGATATTTGATTACAACACCAAGTAAACATGACACTTAAGTTATTTTCTGATAATAAATAATAGTCATTACTCTTAAGAAGACTCATTAAATAAAGGAGATAAACTTAACATTACGTAAAATAAACAAAGGAATGCTACGATCAAATCAATGCTTCATGACACTCACCCAATCAAATGCATATAGCACTAGTAATGTTTATTTACGTAAGAGAGACTTAGTAATGTTTATTTACGTAAGAGAGACTCATCGCAGGACTCGATCCGCGCGACAGGTCGTTAATGCTGGAAATATTGAGAAAACAAAAAAATTCGGCGCTCTGTTTATTCAACAATATCTCATAAACTAATATATTATTTGACAAGGTTTTCAGAGATGTCGCTAGAATAAAGATTATTTAAAATTTTAGTTCAATTTTTATTCCGGTTTTGTGTCATTTTTTTTAAGTAATTGTGATTTGAAACTTGGATTGTCGTCAGATCACAGGCGTTTGTGCTCCCCGCGGGGAACACGTTAAAAGTGCTTTTTTAAAAATAAGTGAAATAACTCACATAAAAAAGTATACTAGTTCAGATAAATTTTGGATGAAAAGCTTATACTCAACAAGTGTCAAAGTAAACGGAAATCATTGAGCTCGTGGAAAATATCTTGAGTTACCTTTAGCATCATTAAAAAATAAGGAAATACAATATGTATAAGAATAAAAATTGCTGCAGAGCTGTTCTCTCTGTCTACTCCAATATGAACAGGTGGTATGTTATATTGTTTAATATAATGATGACGTATGCATCAAAACACAAAAACCTTCTAAATAAAAAATAAATATGAAGATAGCAATTTAAAAAAAAGTTGTAAAAACTGTATTATTAAAAATAATGTTAAACAAAAAGAACAGTGGTTTTTTAAGCCTACCAAAATTAATGTCTTGGTAGCAGAGATAATTGTATGTAAAATCTTCGATAGCAATATATTTCGAAAATATACAATTTAGGTTAAATATATCGTTGTTATAGTACGAATATATCATTTTGTTGTGTCTTATATGTTTTCAATAAATAAATAAAACACCTTAGTGTAAATTACCAGCCTTGGCCCATTTTGTTTTTTTTTTGGAATCATAGGAAATACAACACAAAACTTCCAGGCGGAAGATAAGGGTTCTAACAAATATACAACGAATGTCAAAATGTTAATAGGATTTAAATAAATGATAAAAATGTTAATAGGATTTAAATAAATGATAAAAAATTTAATAGGATTTAAATGTTAATAGAATTTAAATAAATGATAAAAAGCACATGAAGTATTTTAAATATTTACACACTATAAAAAATATGAAATTAGAGAAATAGTATTTTGTCCGGAAAGTACTTTCGTATTTCTCCGATAGGTGTCGTTAGGACAACATTTTCTTAGCAAATTTCATTCCAAACTTGCTAAATGTATATATTATTATGAAAGGTTTAGAGCATTTGCGGCCATTGTTTACTCAAATTGTTGAAGCGATTTTTATGCCGTTATTTTGAAAATGGAATAAAAAAGTTGTTTTTTCGGTTCTTACTACCGCAATGGAACAAATGCGACTTATGATAAATAGAAAATATGACACTGAAAAACAGTGTCCACTCTGGAAGGCCGATTAGCATTAACTGAGAATAATCCACGTTTTACGACTCAAGAGATTACTAAGATACTGATAATATCTGAAAAAAAAAAACCGTCCACAAGTATTTGGTGCAATTAGAATTTGACTTAAAATTACCAAATTATTTTACAAATAACCCGATAGTTTCGTTTATTTGAATTGTATAATATTTCGCAATAAAGGGTTAGTGACTAAGCCAAGTAATGAGTGAATGTAAAAAATAATATTATATTGGGTAAGTGTGGAGTGAGTACTTTCTTGGTCACGTTCAACATTGAAGTTCACAGTGACAAGGTCGCGACAAGGCGAGATATGCCGGACCAGTTTTTGTAGATATAATCTCTAATTGAGAAAGTAGGCAGATCTCGTTTCACCTAAATGAAAGGCTCCGCTGCTATAACATCCGCAACCCTAATCAATCAACGTTTCGATACATTTGTTATAATTAATGCTCTACAAGATGTTTTTAAGCCAATCGATAATTTATAAATAAAAACAATGTATTATAATACGAGTTGTAGTCGCCTAAAAAAATTGTGTTACAAATTGTTAATATGGTCACCCCATTGCAATGTTCGTGTTGAAAAATTCTCGTATGAATAAATTTATGAAAATAAGAAAATGTTTTTACATTTTATAAACTTCAAACTGCAAATCCTAAGTGATGTGTTGGAATATGGTATGTTATTGGTTTACAATCTTGTTACACAGGAAACAAATATATACCTCACATTATATAAGATTGTCAGCTCATAATTAAACAGTCTGACACTAATTTAGCTTGTCAGGCTACATGTTCCTTGTAGGCCCACCAGCCCAAATATTTTATTCTACATTGATGTACTCGTAGTAACAACTATTTTATGACAAGATTAACAAGACTGCATAGTCTTGTTAAACAGGTGTTATAAAAAATAATATATATGTAGATTGTATTAAGATTAATTATTTAGACAGCTTCATTTATAAAATATCTATATGCAAATGAAAATACACCAGATACAGGAGCAAGGAGTCTACAGAGTCTCTACTCCTTAAAAGTCCAGTACAATTAATAATCAATGGATCACAGCAGGGGAATTGTTAGATTATTTAAAACTTCGAATACGTTGTTATACAATATATGGTATACCTGGAGGGCTTATTGCTATACAGCAATTTTTTTCAACCAACAAGCTCATCTTGGATACATTAAATTCTTTTAATCCACGACTTAACAAAACAGTATTCACTTATTGTAATTTATTTTATCAAACACTGTTTATTCCACTTTTTGTAACGGTATTACTCTACCGGTTTCAAGGCTTTCACCTCATCATCATAGGAGCACACACAAGACTGTTTGTGTTCCCCTGATGTGAAAACCTTGAAACCGGTTGGGTTATATCGTTACAAAAAGTGGAATAAACAGTGTTTGATAAAACAAATTACAGTGTCTTTAAACCTTCACAATGTTAATGCCTTAACTATAAATAATAAAATATTCACTTAGTTTTAAGAAAAAAAAGCCCAATCTCTAAATAATACTGGTAGAACTAGAGGAAATAAATTCGTTCAAGGATAAGGAAGAGAGTTAAAGAAAAAATAGGATGAAAGGGTATTCTGAGTAATTAATTTTTTTCTCTCTTAAATATAAATGGATGGTGTGCATTTGATAACTCTTGGAAGTTCGTTCTACATTCACGTCGAGTGAAGCGTAAATAAGGGTGAGTAAGATGAAGTGTAGTGTGTTGGTATGCAAAAGAGTCTCTCATCGTCTGATCGAAGGGAAAGTCCGTATTCTGAAAGCTAGTGGAGTTATTCGCGAAGATATGAAGGGGAATTGACATTGTTATGTGTGCAAGTCAAGGTTCCTTTGCCGTCTGATTTTAAGCCATTGAAGTCTTTTCCGAAATTCAGACATGTGGTCATACTTCCTTAGGTTAAATATTGTTTATATAAAATATAAATTTAGGTTTATTTAAAACTTCAACTTGAACAAAAAGATTTAAAATTGTAATCATCGTACCAAATAAGTATTAGGGTACTCAAGTTACTAGGGTAGTTTGAAAAGTTTGGTAAAAAGCAAATTAAATACATCCTTCATAACGTGACATCACTGCTGGTCACTATCGTTTCTTAATCGACCTCTGTTAAAATTTCAGCTAGATACGACGCGTAGTTAACGTTTGACAGTCATCTGAATCGATCACTTTGACATTTCTCGCAACAATGAAAAAAAAACGAGTTTGTTGTCGTCATAAAACATTTTTATTTGAAGAAATTAACAGCGGCGCAAATTAATGCCGAGTTGGATGAAGTTAACGGGGACTCTGCACTAGCGTTGAGGACTGTTTATTTCTGGGTAAAAGAGTTTAAACGTGATTGTACATGCACCCAAGATGAATTGCGTTTCGGAAGCCCAATTGCGTTCACCACGGAGGAAATCATTGAAAAAAGCTATCTGCGCTATAGGTGTCGCGATTGTTGATTGTCGGCCAAAAACGCACTAGAAGGATATTTCAACGCAGTGTTTTGTGATGTTTAATTGCAATCCGAAGAACTTAATGCGTCGATTCGTGACTGTGGACAAAACTTAGATCCTCTTTTATAACCAGAGTCCAAATATCAGTCAAAATAATGGACGACACCTGGTGAAAGTACGCCGAAGAAGGCGAAGACCTTTCGGTTGGGAAGGTGATGGCCGCTGTTTTTGGAATTCATTACTTGGAAAAGGGCAGAATTCATTACTTGGAAAAGGAAAATAACGGGAGCCTGTTATTTAGCATTATTGGATGAAGGAAAAACTGTCAATATTGGCGACTAAAAGTGTACATTCATCAGGACAACGCGCCGTCCCTCGAATTGATCGCAGTAATGGCAAAACTGCATGATTTGGGCTTCGAATTGGTTCCTCATCCACCATATTCCACGGTCTTGGCTCCATGCGACTTCTTCCTGTTCCTGAAGTGAAAAAATGATTAGATGGGAAGGATTTTTGTCGAATCAGGATGTCATCGCTGCAGTAAAGGACTATTTAGCAGAGTTTGACAAAACCTATTTTTCAGAACGGATAAAAAATCGCTGAATCAAGTATGTTGTCTTCAAAGGAGACTATGCTGAAAAATAATATAGTTTCTTTCCAAAAAAATATTTTAAACTAACCCCTTTAGGTTGTACTGTATATAACAAAAGTGTAATATAATAAAACTGTATTATATGTTAGTTGTTGTTAAAGGTTTTAGCTGCATTTGAATACTATTTCTAAAGAACATGTTTACTTTTAATGTGGATTTCAATTATAAAACTATTAGCAAGCGTATTAAAAATCTCTGAAAAACAGTAAAAAATGTGAAATGGACATACAATCACAAAACCGATGATCACCAAATCGTATGTTTGCATAAGATGAAATTTTATGCGTTTATTTAAATATTCATTCGTTGTAAAAGTGGTCCATTATAAATAAATTTTCTCTTGTCCTCCATGCCACTATTTTCACCGTTCAAAACGATTTTTAATGCTCTGTCATTAAGTAAATTTTCCATTATCAAGTTCACTGTCCGCAAAATAATGCATTGTATTTGTTTGCATTTCAATTCGTAAATTGCATTTGAATACAAACGTTATGAAATTCTTCCAAGATCTCGTGGTTAAAAAACTCAATTTAATATCTTTCGTCGTCTAAAATTCAGTGATGGAGTTATTGTGATTGTTCCTCCACAAGTATCATTACCCTCTGCTTACAGTGATTCTTCATTTATTATATAATTCTTCAGTTATTATGTAATTCTTCATTTATTATGTAATCCTTCATGTTTTATAAGATTATATATTATTTATAGTTAAGGCATTAGCATTGTGGAGGTTTAAAGACATTATAATTGTTTTTATCAAACACTGTATATTACACTTTTTGTAACGGTATAACTCTACCGATTTCAAGGCTTTCACCTCATCATCAGGGGAGCACAAACAAGACTTGTTTGTGCTCCCCTGATAATGAGGTGAAATACTTGAAACCGGTAGGGTTATACCGTTACAAAAGTGGAATAAACAGTGTTTAATAAAATAAATTACAAATTTTATAAGATTCTCAATTTATGACATTTTTCAAGCAAGGATGTCGATTATTATTTAGAAGTTCATACTAAAAAATGGATTTACAAATTTTTTAAATTTTTTTAGGACATAACAAACTGTCTATAACTTTATCGGCTGCCGTAAGATTATAACCCTCAGTGAATTATTATAGACGAAACGTGTTTCGCCTTAACTCCTATTTTGTTGTCCTTACCAAGTCTTTGGTTACATTTGAAATATTTTGTTTAATTGTTTTTTCATATTTTAAGTATGTTTAAACCTTTTTTTGGAAATAATATTGTAATCTTTTACCAAGTAATTGGTACAAATTTGAGGAATTGTTTTCTGGTTGGTTGGAAGAGTTATTATTATATGTTAATAATCAACACAAATATCGTGCAGTATTGGAATACTGCTATCGCGATTGCCATAACATCTATGTAGCGAGTAGCTATCGTACCAGGCAAGTTATTAGACTATAATTCCCATAGCAAATAATCATTATTGGGAAAAGACGCTGCAGGTATGTAACTATCCGAAAAAAATCAATGGGATGTTCATGCCTTGGCCTGGTTATAAAATTCTAAATGGAAAAAAGTGTTTAAACATTATTATGAATAACATTTTTTAATACATAATTCGATATTAATATTGGTTAGACATGAATCGTTAAAAATACAACTATAGAGACATATGTTGGTATCCCTAGCGTTATCGGGATCTCTGTATTCATTGATAATGTTGTATAAACAAAAAAACAAAAAAAATAAACTCATCATTTGTACAATAAAGACAATAAACTTGACAATAAAGTATCTAAATGAATAAAATATTGTCCCATGGCAATAAATTCACCGATTGTATACGTTACAATAAAATATCTTCTGGTAAATAAATAAGATATTGTCGCATGTCAATAAATTCGCCGATTGTATACTTTACAATAAAACATCTAAATTAAAAATTTATAGATTTATATCTTAAAAGTTTATAATAAAATGGTAAAAATGAATGAAATGTTGTCAACCTGAAGCTTTCAAATGTATCGAATTTTGTAAAGATAATGGTTAAGACTAATAAAAAGCTCTGTAGGAATGAAAATTCTGAAGTGGAACTAATTTAATTCAGTCCTTTTCTTTAAACACATTCTTACATTATCTGCCATAAGAAACATAAACTTGGCAATCATAACAACAAGCGTAATTATTGATTCTGGTTGCCTCATTACTTTTGCATGAGACTTGTTGCGTTCTCCCTTTTGCCGCAAGAATGCCGCGGAACCTGCGCGGACCAGTCCGGCTGGGTTTCACTTTTCATCTGTCCTTCATTTCCATCTTTCTTTTTTTCTTTTTAGCAGTCAGGTGACAATTCTCACACGCACGGCCAATTTAATTGTAATGAATTGCGATATTTCCTTTCCAGTGAAGCTAGTATCATTGATACTAATTGTTTTTATCCTTCAATGAGTACACTTTTATTCATGAAACAGTTATGTTTGTGCGTTCTATTTCTGTAAGCTGACAATCAGGTAAATTATAAAACTAAACCCTAATTCTGTTTAATAAGTTTCGAATTTTTTTTCGCAATGTAATAAAATATTTAACAGAATACCACCAATTTATTACTATTAACAGAATACTACTTATTTATACTGATCATATTTTAACAGAATACTACAGATATACTACCAATAATGCGCAGCCATTTATAAATAACGTTTTATATAAAAAATAATTCTACTGATTGTAAGATGATTCTTATTCTTCCTTCGTTATTTTGAAAAAGTAAAAATTAGTCCAAGTTGTTTCAGATACAAAATTTCCTGAAGATATTCGGAAATTTGATATTCTCTGCTTCAAAACTATTTTACGTTAAGTGCTTTCTTAGATTTCACGGCTATTATTCATTAGTTGAACATATTATCGTGTTAGGTTGACTTAGAAAATAGCGGGCGTTACGAAGGAACCGTCCATCCTTAAAGCGATGCCAAGTAAATGTTTTAGAATTATTTTATTAAAATCAATCCCAGGATAAAAGCTTCAGTGCCTTTGGAACACAACACATTTTTAAATCCAGCCAAAAACGGCAAAACATTCCAAGTTTATTTTCTACTATTTTTACGATATATTTGGGTCTGTACCGAATAAATTATGCAAACATACTACCATGCCATATCCCTGTCTGGGTAGGCAGAGAGGACGAATGTCAGAATTTTCTATTTCAATATACATCCTTAGCCTCGTCCACATGAATATACCTTCTCACACAACTTCTACGATTCCACTGACTTTCTACGTTTCCCTCTATCAAAATATCATTCACTTGATCCAACCATACTTTTCTTAATTTTCCTCTCGCACACCTTCCACTCGTATTTGCATTATATATCTGTTTTGTAAGTTTGAGTGCCCCATTGACTTTGTCATAATTAATCATGTATGTGACGAAATTAAAAAATCCTTCTCAACGTTGTCAGAATAAATTAGAAATGATGACTAAGTTATTGACTTATTAACGTAGAATAGCTTGGAAAATATAGATGAGTTGTTGACTTCTCAGTGCACTCAGCACAATTTAAAAACGATTGTTGAATGATTATTTAATACATAAACATCACTTTACTGAGAGATATTCGTCAAGTAATGTTTATGTATTAAATAATCCAAGAGCCATGGAGTTGAAGGGTAGTTAGTTCTAGTTGGTGAGAGACTGAGGTCGGATAGCTTGAGATGCTTTGCAAGGGTGAAAATTATGATACACTTAAAAGTGTTAAATTACTTTTAATATTTACACAAATGAATAAATCATTCGTAAAGAGAGAAAAAAGCGTAAGTCCAGTTTTATTTTGGGGGACTCTGTAGTAAAATCGAAAAATTTCTTTGATTAACACTTAGTTATTTTGTATTGATATAGTTATTATATTATAACACAGATCACTTCATAGAAATTTCTCTCACAAAACTTCAGAAAATCTGTGCTCTAAAAATAAAACAAAAACAATATTTCTTCGATGGAATTTGTAAAACTTTTTGAAAACCCGTCATTATTTTTACATCAAAAGCTTTTACTTTATGGAGCTCCATATTATAGTACGCCACCTCTTAATAACTCGCTGAAAATGTTCCGACATAATGGACTTGCGCTGCGCTCAAGCAGATATTGACTTTTGGCATTTTAAGCTCATCGCTCTCCCTCGGTCACGTCGCCCTTTACTATACGAGTACATACCGCCAGACTCTGAAACCAGTCATCGGTTTTAAAGTTTCTCATCCACTCTCATCCTTTTTAGCTAGCTTCAAGTACTGACACTAAAATATAAAAATTTTCTTCAGTGACGAATAGTATTTTTTGTCCTTGCCTTTCTTCTTCTCGTTTTTTGTTTTACTATCTTTATTCATTTGTTTTTTAATGCTTTAAAAATGTTTATTTTTTTCTTTTTGTAAATAATGTTGATACATTTCATCCAGAAATTAACACTAATCTGACTTACTCTTGTCTTGATGGTTGGAAGATATTGCCGTATGTCACTAAACTCACCATTTGTATACTTCACAATAAAGTATCTAAATAAAGAAAAATAACGTGAAATTAAAAACTGCATTATTATTGTATAACTTAGTGGAATAAGAAATAAATTTATAGTTTTGCATGATATTTAAGTTGTTCAGATTAAGTTTTCTTCATCAATTTTCAATCATTTTGGACGTAACATAAGGTGCTTGACTTTCACACAGGGGATTTGGGTTCGATTATCGATGTGCTCCACATTAAAAAAACCAATGCTATAAAAACATAGTGTTATTTAATAACACGGTAAACATAGCGCACTCGTCTAGAAGTAGATATAAATTAGCTTTTAACTTACAATACCTGAGTAGAATTCTACTTAAGATTTAAAACATGCTATAATAGTGCCTCTTTATCAAAGTAGCTTTAATAAAACTGTTAATACAAAATACAATACAATTATTGTGAAGAAAGATTGACAGAATAAAACTACCGTGCTCAAGTGAGAAACGTAATAGGGGAAAACCGAGGAATGTATGATTAGGCGAAATGCGTGATAAAATATTCTAGTGTGTATTTGGGAGAGATTGATGCATGGCAATAAACCCGTCACGCATATCACATGTGAAAATGTACACTAAGCGTAAATAAGTAACTTTATTTTGACAATTAAATGTATGAATTATCGTTCTTCGAATAGATGGACGTAGTAAACTACAAACATTTTCGACCAAAGAATTTAAAAAATGTGGTAGAATGAAACAAAAAAAAAAACAATTCCATATAGCCAACTTAATTTTTTTTGAAGTTTCATTCTCAAAGTGATGTTAACACTGAGGAGATAATTCCAACGTTATTTTTGTTTTTTTTCCACACAAATCGGATTCCAATTTTGAAAATAAAAAATAATTACTAAGAGTCAAGTTGGGACTATTGGGTGGATGACTTAATTCTTGGAAACTGCAGTGCTAAATAGTAGCCTTTGCCGCAATAAAAGTGTGAACTAGCGCATTGTCGTGTAATAATCTCACGTTTCGTAACAACTTTAATTACGCATAATACTCGCCAGTAGTGTTTTTCCCTTTGAAGTCGATTAATATAATTCCCTGACAATTAAAAAATATGTTTTCATATTTAAAAAAAATATTATGTCATCTTGACCTTTTTTGCGGTCTGGTGATCCCGAACGGTGGCATTCCATCGATACCCTTTTCGAGAATGATACTCATCATAGTTTTATTCCCCGTGACAATATTCTCAGATATTTATTTTCCTTTCCCATCGCGGAGCATTCAAAATTAATTGTACAATAATTTCAACACGTACGCGTCGTTGCTTTTGGACAATACTCGAAAGTTTTGGCACTCATCTTGCGCTCACTTTATGCATTCCAAGATGATCGTCCAGAATTCGAAGCACTATAATTTTGAAAAACCCACATCTTACTACTACTCCTTTTGATTTTAGTCTTCTATCTTGTTACACTTGCTTTTGTACTAATGCAACTGTTTATTGAATGAGTGTTTCTGCAGGTTTGCCTTCCCGAGCGTCATCTTCAATCGATTATCTGCTAAGTGAAACTGTTTAGCCCAATCTTTCACTGTAGAATATGACGGAGAAGATTGTCCATAAACCTCGTATAAAAGTCGTTAAATTACTGCCACGCTTTTCCTGTTTTTTTTAACCACGTGATATTACATTTTTAACATTTCAGAATATACCGAAACAACACATTTTCTATCAGCTTTGGTCGACGCACCACAGGGTAAAAAAGGTATCAATTTATAACTAACATCACCTGACCATTTGGTGGTCATGGTACTCGTATCTATCAATTTTAATCTTTTTATTCTCCCCTCACGAATTGAATTGAATCGAAAACGTAATTATAATAATATTACAGTATTATTTTAGAAGTCTGGAAATATTTAAAAAATAATAACGTAACTAATGTTTTTTTATCTCGTATTTATTAAAAGTATAACAAATCTACCATGATGTAAATAATTATAATATATAAGTTCACGACATAAATTACGCTTGAGATTGTAATGTCGTATAATTAATTTAATATTACTTCTGTGAGAGTATCTAAGTGATTGCATTCATTAACTTCTCTCGATGTTTTCTTCCTCGTAATCTCAAGACTTGATAGTTTATTTAGAGAAATTGTAATAATCTACATTACTCGTATTTGCTTGAGTTTTTGAACTTCGGTTAGTAGTTGCCAAGATTCAGTTGGGTTTACCATTAAATGACCATATACACTATAATTACTGACCATGTTTGAACTCAGTTAGCAGTATCAAAGATTCAATTTATTTAACCATTAAATTAATACTAGTTTATACGCCATAATCACTAACCGTTTTATTTGTATTAATGAATATTAGTAATGCGTAATCAACGTATAGATAAAAAAAACAAAGTATAAAATATATCTACGCTGCTCAATTAAGAATATCTTTCTTCCATCCGCGGACTTCGGGCTCAATTCCTGATGATACCCAAGAAAAGGAAAGTGATTAATTACAATCTGAGTTTTTTCCCATTAGGTATATGCTGGTTGGTCGAAATCAACTACCACATATGGTCGTGTCGTTATAAAACTTAGTGACATAAATTAAAAATCTTTTGTTTTAGAGTTTCGAGTTATCAAAACATACATATTTTGAGATTTTCTTCAATAATAGATTCAAAATTATACTAATTATAATCGTAATACCTAATGATTGTAAAAAAATGTCATATGAAAAAATAAATTAAAGCAATCGAATACAATCTACTTTTTCCTGTTTCTTAAGTTAGACCTGTGGTCTATTATTATCAGGGCATCTCTAGAGATGTTGACTCCCATTCTTCTGTCTTCTTGGGAGACGACTGCTAGCGGGTAGGTATTTCATGCATAGTAGAGAACTCTTGTGTTATCCATCCTTTCCATATGACCTCACTAGTGACTTCTACGATTTCTAGCCCGTGTCACACTATATTCAATTTTATGTGTATAATATAATATATCTAAAAAGTCTACACTGACTTAAGTGTCACGAAGGGTTTTTTTTTCTTCTTCGTCTCTTTGTATTTAAGTTTCTTAATTGTGTCTCCATTGTGTCTTTCGAATTTGTGTCTTACGGATGTTCTTTCAAAGAGAAGAAGACATTTGAGGTTGATTTCTTTTTCTTCTTTTAAATGGGTTGTTCCAAATCAATTCAGTAGGATGGGTATTATAATAGAGCTTTTGCCGTTGCTGGTCCTGTGGTGTGGAATTATCTACCTTCTAGTGTTAGAGATACGAGTAGCGTATGCAGCTTTAGGAAACACTTGAAAACAATCCTTTTTGGGAGGTCTCATCAAAACTTATGAGTGGATTCGAATCCTAAGTTAGAACGTCTTTAAGGAGAGTTTGTCTCTAAACGGCGCTATATAAATTGTCATTTTATTATTATTAATATACTTTTCGGATACGAGAGTTCCTAAACAAGAATCTTGTTATGCCTGCAATGAATTTGGGAAGAGTAATTTGTTCTGAGCATACTTTTCGTTTTTATTGTATCTGCTATAGATTCTATTCCAAAAGTCATGATTGGCCTCACATACGCTTTAAAATTTTGACCTTACTGTCCATTATCATATATTTGTTTTCCCAGACCTTGCATTTTGGATATCTGGAAACAGTATCAATCAAATGTATGTATGAATACATTGAAAATATGGTGAAAAAGCACTTTGTAAACACTGCACTCGATCCGTAAGATATAATGTGATATGTAAGGGATACTGTTACAGCTTTTATAAAATATTTTCTTAGCGCTGCATGAATTGCTGACCCCAATCTTATCGTAACGGTCCATATTTGGTGACATGTAAATTGAAGTTGATCTATAAATATTTGAAATAAAATTACTTTGCACATTACTTGCTGGAAAAATCAACCCCAAACTGTTTTTCGAACCCAGGATATCAAATCTACGCTACCAATTAGATCACTGGCGCTGTATTAATTTAAATACTAAAATTATGTCGCGTACATTTCAATATATTCATCTTTGTTAACCATACTTCCTATCTAACACATCAAAAATACTTTCAAGTATCCATTAAATGTTCTAAAACCCATTATTTATGACTGACGTGATAGTGCTGGAGAGATGCGAAGCATGATGTAATTTAAAGAAAATGATTTATCTAGATTGTACAAACGTTTTAGCGAAACACGTTGGTCATATGGAGTGGTCATTAACACAACTTCAAATTTTAGCGAACACTCAAGCATGAAAGAAAAAGATTGAAGAAATAATTAAATAATTACATCATCAGAAGACTGAGGAGTGTTCGAGGTAAATAATGTCTGCCCTTCACTCAAATATCTTCTCTTTCTCCGCATTATTGTGAAATGTCTTTCCTTTCTTCTGAGTTGGACAATCAGAACGAATGTCTGAGAAAATCGTGTAATTGCAAGAGTAAATACTTAACGTTTCATCAATTCATCCATGAAGAACATTGAAGATTTACCCCAATTATTAAACATTTCACTTAATAGTAATGAAGTACCCAATGCCCTCTATTGGTTTGTTATTTCATGTGTAGTTAGGACTTCTATCGGTGTGTTATTTCACTATTTAGATTTAAGTAATATTTATTAAAAAAACAGACCCATTCGAAGTCACTGCAATGTGCAATGAATTTTACTGGTGAGAGTCGACCAAAGAAGGTAAAGGGATAATAAAAGATTGTGCATGACTAGACGTATGAATGTGAAGGTAATTTCCGAAGAGAACTCTACTTAGCCTTACATTGGTTCATCTTCGGTCCGATTGGCTACTCTGATCTAGTGGCGTCAAATAATAATTTTGTTGCATTTGAAATTTTCTGTTAAAGTACTGGCAACTTGCTGGGTTGTATGAACTCCAGGCCTTAAGTCACTTTATAAGAAAAAAAATGACTGCGCTGCGAGTTATTTTCTTTCTTCCGTGATGCCGGACCTTAAGTCCGTCGTCACTACTATTATTTTCAAATTCAGGTGTGTCACCACCGGAGAAGTATCCCTTTGGGCAGTTCCTACTTCGTCACTACGTGACGTAGCGCTCACAAAAAAATAAAGAAGATTTTGATTTTCTAGTGTAGATCGCGCTAGATGGACCTAATTTTGTCTCCCACAACAGCGTGGGTGGTGGTGGAATCGAACTGAACTGTATGAATTTGAAGGAAGCGAAAGTTGCGTACTTGGATTGAAAAGTTTGGATATCTGTTTTCTTTGCCTACCCCGCAAGAGACACGGCGTGATATGTATATGGTATAGTCAATTAATGCATCATATCAATAAAAAAATTAAATACGAGCGAAAAACGAAAAAACTTTTACTGATATGGCATCATTGTACAAAATCATTTGCGGTTGTATGAACTAATGGGGATGTCACTTGTTAGGATTTGGTACATCACAATTAAAAAACGCGTGCAAATGAGTGTTTCGATGATTATTTGAAATTTGAGTATTCATACTAATTTTGCAAATTTATTATTGATAAAAAATAAAAATATCTTGTCACGTTTTAAATTTTTGACTGATTTAAAAAAATTTAAATAACTTATATTCTGCCTCGAGAAATACGCCTACTTCGCGATGTGGCGGGGGCCATGTCGGAGCTATACCCATCTCCACGCTATATCGCGTGAGTGGGTCTTAGTGTGTGACGTACACCACACGATATCGCGTGATGAAAAGTGAACGTGTCAAAGTATTTATAACAAGTGGAATTTGTGAAATTATTCACTAATTGTTGGTATAAGAGACAGTAAAAATACACGGAATAAAAAAAAGGTTTAAAGCTGAATTCTAAGTTAACCGTTGTCATGCCGAGACCTGCTACCATCAAATAAGCCTGCTTATTAAACTCTACACATTGTCAGGAAGATATATAAACAAGCTCTGTCACGCTACTGACAGTTCACGGTTGATCCACAGGCTGATTGCGATATGACAAAGGAAAATTCTGTAAAAATACTGTGAAACAAGACTTTCAGATACTCTTGATTATAGCAAATTAACCAGCAACGACTTCGATCGTCGAAGAGCAACTCGTATATAATATATAGTCACTCCTCCAAAGACTTCAATTGTCCAGCTCCAACGCTTTGGATGAAATTTCGATCTAAAATTATTAAATTAATGATTTATTTCATAAATAATTGAGTTTTTCCATCTTGCAGGATCTATAGCTCAACAAAATACATTCAAAGGCATGCAGGAAGAGAATACCATCGCACTTCATACATGTTGCTAGAAGAGATGAAGATAGTTGGGAGAAGATGGTATTGACGTGTTGAGGGGCGGTGAGAAATAGAACGGTGTTCATTAAGGTGGATAGACCAAATCAAAGGGTTGATTAGTTTCTCATAAAGTGCTGCACTCATCATGTCTTAGTTTTTCAAGGCTGGGAGGAGTGGAAACGAATCACCCGATCAGTTCCCGATCATCAGGGAACCACGTCGCTCAACCATGAGCTATACGACTAAGAATTGAAGAAATCGATTCAATATTTTAACTGTCCTTAAATATTCAGTTGAAATACATATTTAGAAGAAATACAATTTATAGTTGTTTGTGTATGCATAATAATTGTTAACGCAGCAGGAACGATTAAGAAGAAAATTTAACAATCGCACATTCAGATGTCTTCTTTGTCACATTCGAGCTACCAAAAAGAAGAGTAATGGCGATTCAATGAAGTACTATTCTTTGTGTGTTTTTCTCAGACATAATATTTATTAGTAATGGACGGTCATTACTCTGCTTCGTTGCTGAGTCTTCAAAGAAAGACATTTGTGAAAAGACCGTTTAGGGTTGAGACTTTTATTGCAAAAAAATATAAATATTACAAAATAATAAAAATATTTTGACCCATAAAATGTTTTATTTTCCTGGTCATTCTAGTTATACTTATTAAAGTTTATTTATTAATTGAAGTGGGGGGATTCGATTGTAACATTTTTGCTTTATAATTTCCAGGACAGAAATATAAAATGAAAGCAATATTAAATATAATCATGGAGTTTGAAAATAACGATGCCGAGGTCAGTGCGTTAACGAAAATCTTATTTAAAGGACAAGGAAGCGTTGGATGAACAATGTCCTTACTGACTGAGATAAACCAATGATAGTATTAAAAGGGAATTATTTATTTACTTATTAATACTTCATTGCCAGGTGGCAATTCTTACAATTAACCAGACAAAAGTAGACAAAGTTATTGTAATTTGTTTAGTCCAACATTGTTTACCCCACTTTATAAATGGTATAACCCTACCGGTTTCAAGGTTTCCCCTCATCGGTCACAAATAAGATAAACAAATTACAATGTATTTAAACCGCCACGTTGTTAATGCTTTAACTATAAATAAAATAAATAAAGTTAGTTAAAAATAAGTGTTTTATTTATTTTATTAAACATTTATAAACATGACGCCACAAAGTGAAACACTCGTCTTTTCTAAGACTCAGAAAAAAATATTTAAATTATTATTAATTTCTACGAAATTCTTGAACAATATATTATAAATAACAACAATAAAACTGTGACAAGATGATAGAGAGGAAAAGCAAATCGGGAATGAAACGTGTTACATTATTGATTTAAAATTAAGAGTTTTTCCATCACTTTTGAGTCATACCAATTATGGAACGAGTCTAAAATTAGTTGGTAACTTGTCTCAGTCTCATTGCATGAATAATAAAGGACAATGAAAAATAGAAGTACGGTGAACTGAGTAAGTCTATAAACAACCTGCTTGGGTTAAGCGCATGTCCATGATCTAAAAGATGCTGAATATTTTCGGCGATATGACAGAAGGCGGCGGGACGGTTAAGGTAATTAACTTAACTGTTCCACCATTTTTAATTACTATACAACAATGTCAATATATGAATTTTGTATAAAATATTTCTCACATTTCACCAGGTCAATTCTTTCTGATATGAAGTAATCTGATCGTGCTTTTTCGAATTAAAGATGAAACTTTAAGTTGTCCCACTGTTCCCGCGTTATATTGAAATAACAAACTTCCGCATAATCTAGAATCGAAAACAGCAGAGATTGTAGGAGCAAATTATTCATTTTAGTGGGTATACATTTTAGCAACATTTTGAGGTAATGAAGGCAGGAGACGATCCATCGACTTGCCTAATTTATTTGGTCTCGCCATGAAAGTACCACTAACACTCGTAGTTTTTTAACCGTTTTATTAAATTAATGATGGAGTCATCGAGTAATATTTAAGGAAGTAAGAAAGCGTTGAATTTGCTGAGAAATTGAGAACTGCTAAAAATAATCGCTTTAGACTTAAAAGTTATTAACGTCTATTGTGGAGTTTTTTGTGTCGTTTGAACACCAGGGACATATATTAAACCATTCAAGACCCATAATGTTGAGTTCTTTGAACATTAGGGACACATATTAAACCATTTAAAACACAAATTAGTTGCTAAAAAGATATAAAAAATTGGATCAACAAACAAAAAAGAAATCTGCAATAATAAGGTGAGTGTTAAATGTAAACTGAATTGAAGTTAAAATTTTTGAGATTTATATATAGTAGTCTTATGGCATGGGTCTAGGACATAATTAAACATCTTCCTCGGGTAATCAACATTTAACAAACCATTTCTTGTCAGCATAACAGAAAATATCTTAACTTCACTTGAAGATGTATAATGTATACTATATCAAAATGTTAGAAAAAACTTTTGAAATCTAGAAAAAAGTATTAAATGTAACTCGTACTCATACACCAACAAGTCGATTTCATATCGCGTCGTATATCTTCATTTCCTCTCTATTAATACATTTTTTATACAGCTCCTTAGGTTTCCCCTAATCATATTTCGTTCTTTAAAAATCTCATTTGCTCCGTCCGACCATTCTTTTCTGAATATTCATTATCAAGTCTCTTTCTTAAGTCCTCTTTAAAGATATGTGAAGTCAGTTTACATCCTCAAATCATTCGACATGCTTAAATAACCTCACAGTGACCTTTTTCTTTATCTCGTCCATATTTTATTCTAGTATTAAAGTCAACATTTCATAATTATTTTAAATTAAGTCACTTATTTTAATTATGTTAAAAAGCATACATTTGAGAAACTTTATATTAGTTACATCTAAAAAATAAATCAAACTGCATTAAAATGTATATTCTTAAGGCCCAATTCGAATGTGTCAATCTAAAAATTTAATGCCTTTTTGATTATGTACCCACTCGTAGTAATGCTTTGTATTTTTTCACGGACAAATGTCAAGTGCAAAAGCATGTAATACCTCCGTCTGGTAGCCCTAGTATTAGCAGATGTGAATGACTGTTTCATAAAAGCGTGTAATTTTGCTCTCGCTTAGTACTGGTAATATAACTAATAGGAGATTTATATTACACATAGCATAAGAAAGTTTTCCTATATAAAGCCGCGTTATCGTGTTACGCGAGACATTTGATTCTGAATCTGGTTGTAGGTGAGAGATCTGGCAGAAAGTGTTGAGTCCAGTTAGTGCTTATTTGTTCTTAGCTGTGGTTTGTTTGGAGGCTGTTTTGATAGATGTGACATCCGCAACACAAAGCAAAATGAAGATAGTAGTGAGTATAATTTGCATTACTTTAATTAAACTCGTTTAAAAACAATTCGTTTTCTTTTATTTTATTAACAATTTCTATCGGCAATTTCGATTTTTTTCTGCATTACGACTCTTTTGGTGTTTAATTTAAATCTATCATCAAGATTATTTTATCTACTATAATTATTTGTTTAATTGATCTAATAATATGTAGGAACTGATTGTTTGTCATATTATAATTAATGGTTTTTAGCTTCGAATAGTACCACCGTGTGGGGCTAGTGATTGAATTATTCGGTCACTTTGCGGGTGATCTGCATATATTCTTCGTTTAAGGAAAAATCGCATGTGATTCCTTATGCTTTCTTTGAAGCGTTGATGTGACATAATCAATTAAAAATAGATAGAAGAGTTAAACCAATATAAAACTTGGGTAAAAATAACAACAATTAAGAACAATAAAAATAATTAATAAGCACATCCTTGAAATACGGATATAATAAAAATATGTTTAATCAAAAAGTATTTTTTGTACTTTTTTGCTGAAAATATTCGTTAAATCGAATGAATAAAAGTTGAATTATTATTGTTTTATTTCAGATATTCATAATAGCGCTTGTTGCTGTTTCCCTAGCGGATGATTCAAGCCATCCAGGAGATCACAAAAAACGTGTGATGCAAAAGATTCCTATGAACTCAATTCCAAACAATGGTCATCAGAAGCCAGAATACAGTAATTACCAGCAACAAGGCAGCAATTACCAGCAACCCAGCAGCAATTACCAGCAATCAAGCAGCAATTACCAGCAACCAAGCAACAACTACCAGCAGTCACCAGTGCAGCAGCATGCACTTTACGTCCAACAAAATTATCAACATCCCGAGTCATCTCCTCGTCAAGTTAACCACCAACAAACTTACAATGTAGCACCGCAAGCAGCCCAAACGATAATTCCTGTGCAGTTTGTACCACAACCTGTGATTGCGCCTAAGTTCCAACTGATAGCAGCCAAGTCTCAAAATGGACAGATGCAGTTGACTCTTATCCCTCATAATGTGTTTATGAATTTGATTTACGGAAATCACGCTTATATTCCTGTGCAGCAACCGCTTACAAATCATCTTCAACAACCCGTGCCATCACACAGCCCGGCAACAAGCGATGTTTCTTCCAACTACAACAGTTATGTTACTACTCAACCTTTGGCATACGCCCAATCATCCAATTCTCTTCCAGTAGTTACTCCGCCCAATTACTACACTCATCAACAAACTCCATTCAGTTACGCTCGTAATTCAGCTGTATCACCTTCAACAGCTCTTCTTTACACTCATCCTTCTCCGCAATTGTACAATAACTACTTGTCCTCTCAATCCAACAGTGTTTATTCATCTCCAAGCAATCAATTGAACTACTATCACGGAAATGCTCAGCCCAAATATCAATTTGTTTATAACTCAGACCTTCAGCACGATCAAGTGAGCAACTACCAAGTTCCGTCAGCTGGAGTAGAATACGAAAAGTCTTTAGCAACACATTCCCAAGCTCTCAGCTCATCACTTAAAACTGATCATGCCGTTAGTCCAAGTGAGTTTGCCCCACAAATTGATGATACACATTTTAAACCAATCCAGTCATACAGGACTGCAGGCAACTACAAGAACTGAAATGCACAAGTACCAAAATTGATGCATGCTGACGATGTACAAAGTTTTAATAAATCGTATATATTTGGTTATAAATGATCTCATGTTTTCGAGATAAATAATCATTTATTATAAGATATTAATGTAAAGTATATTCCTAATATTTAATAAATTCTGAGTAAGTATTGGATACCAACACTATGAAAATGAATATGTATTATTTATTAAAGTGTTATTTTTTTACCAATATTTAATTCAAAGTTTATTAAATATTGGAATATTCTGAGTGTTAATTTTATATTTTTTACCAATTATTATAATATTACCTTATTTTTGAATTGTTACCAAAAAAAAGTTTCTGATTATTTTTAATGTAATCTATGACATTTGGAAGACTGTAAATGTAAGTATAAGAAAATAAATAAAGTATAACAAGAGTATATTAAGGTGAGGAATATTATTCTATTTATTGAAAAGTTAAACATTATTTTCGTTTTATATAATACATTTTTCAACACCATTTATTATAATTATTATTGTTATCCCTATAATGATGTTATGTATTGCATAATAATGTTTATATTATATTTATTACAAATAAATTTGTTTTTGTTATTAGTGTTTTTTTCAATAATTTTATCGTAGAGGAATAAAGTATTATGTGAGGAAAAGTCGGAGGAAAATTTTTTGTGTGCCGGAAAAATTCTATGGTCAAAATATTTATATTTTTATTCATCACCATCCCGCCATGTTCCTATTGAGTTAAGCAGAGATACCGATCTCCACTTCACTCTATCCTGGCACACATTTCACTTTTTCTAAGTTCATACGTTCATTTAATCGTTATGCATATTGCCCTATTATTCGGTTTTAACTCATCCCTCTTTTGGAATTTGGTTGTACCATGTTTTTATTGGTCTTTTCAAACTTTTCGCGTCTTCTATACCATTATTTTTTTTTACTTTCAATGGAGAATATCTAACTAAATTTAAGTTAATTTCATTATAAAAGTTTATTTTTAGTATTATAATTAAATCAATGATATAAACAATATCATAAAAAATCCTTAATTTTTTTTAACAAAATTTAAAAATATATTATGGACGTGATAAGTGTTCAGTCAGATAAAATCTAAAGTAAGGAATATCTCATGGTTATCAGCAAGTATATTTTTGTTATGTTCTTAAACCAGAAAACCGGTTTTATTTTCTACTGGTGTGAAGAAATTGATTTGGTATTTTATTTTTATCACGATTAAATACTTTTCAATTGATTGTTTTGTATTATATTACACTTTCGTTCTATACAGTACTACCTGGTAGGGTTATTGACATGTGATAATCTCTGCCAACCAACCATATTTATTTTAAAGAGTCCGTTAGTGAAAACCAGACTAAAATATCTTTTTAATCCGGATTCCAACGGGATTCCCTATTATGTATATACTTAAATGAGTTTTGTATTTAGTACAATCTGATGTATATTTATTATTGATGATGTTTACATCTTGATCAATGACAAAATCAAGAAGCAAAGTGTTAAATGGTCTGAATGTAAACAAACCAGAGTGGAAACTTTTATTTGTTAACCATTGATTGGGAATCGAGAACGGAACGACAGGAATCATCTCTGGGTAAAAGAAACACGTTTTACGTATGTTATACTACGAGTACTAGCCCACGAAGGACGTCTATGCGTTTGTTCTCTCAACTATAGTTGTTTATACATTTACAATTGGTTCTATCTTTTATTTTCTAATGCGCACGCGGCTAACGACGATGCTGATCATAATAATAATGATACAGAGCAAATTGCGAAAATAGTTGTGAGTGAAGCATTAGAGTGGTCGTTTACTTATCTAGCTTCCGACACCTATAAATAATCTTCAATTGGAAAGTTGTATGCACTGGTTCTTGTATTTTGAAGATTAGACACTTGATTAAGGAAAAGCTGTCTGTGAATAATAATATGACAGTTGTGGAACATGTTTATATAAACTGTAGAGTAAACTTGTTTGGTTCCAAGAAATAGGATGTGGTGTTGGCGCCAAATGACTGTAAGACGCAATGATGTATTCATCCTTCAGGATCTACATATGAAGTGGGTGGGCATCGAACCTGCAACCCCTGAATTGGATGACATGCATCCTACCAGTTAGACCAATAACATTATTATTGAAGTAATAAAAGGTAAAAATGAAATCGAAGGTGTTATGAAAATTATGACATTGTGGTGGTTAATGGCTATTGATGCGTCCGAAGGCGAACCGTATCAACCGTCACGTGGTCGTACCGCCTGACACCCATCATCCTCCTAAGGCATCCATTCTTAAAACAGACAAATCTCCTCCATTGGGCTTTCGTAACTTGCCATTCAGAGCCATGTAGAAAAATAGGCCTGATATAGACACGAAACAGTTGAATTTCGTTTTCAGGCTAAATGCTCAGAAGCTCTTCATATTGCTAATGGCACCGCTGACAGAACCTATCTCAATGGAAAGTTCATTCCCAAGACTCCCATTTCTAGCAACCATGGCACCGAAATGCTTAAATCAATTCTATTGGCGCGTACGCGATTTATGCACGCATAAATGAAGTCCCTGTCAACAGAGTTGATATGCAGTTCCGTCTTCTCAGCGTTTATACGCAGGCCAAGATTGGAATATTTCTCCAATAGGATGTATGTAAATTACCCATAGAGGCTCCTAACAAGAATATATACAAGGTAACTCATAACATTTGCGGCATAGGGAGGCTCATCGTACCCTTCATGGACTTTCTAAGTAGAAAGCCCGCAAGGAAGATAAAAATAACGGAGGGAGCTTATAAGGAGCTGAGTAGAAGCCCATAAGGAACAAGGCACAGTTCAGTCAGACTCTATTAGTCATCTTGAAGTATTCAGATGGACTATTAGCGGTCTTACATAGCATCAGGAGTCTCGGTACAGGACTTTCATCACGACACTCATCTTGGAAATTACACCATAAGTGAGGAATACTTCACACTCTGAGGGTCTGTGGGAGTTGTCGAAGTCTTTTTCAGTGTCAATAAAGGAATAAGAAAGTTCATGTGCTTGTTAAAAGATGCAGTGTAGTCAAAATTTTAATTTTATCTGGATGACTTATCCACGTATACAGTCTCGTCTAGGTGACGATACAACATTAGTAATGGCTATATTGTGTATAGTTAAGGGATTAACATTGCGAAGGTTTAAAGGCATTGTAATTTGTTTTTATCAAACATTGTTTATTCCAATTTTTGTAACGGTATAACCCTATCGGTTTCAAGGCTTTCACCTCATCATCAGGGGAGCACAAACAGTCTTGTTCAACGGGGAATAAACAGTGTTTGATAAAACAAATTACAATTAGTAATGGTTGTACTCGTATATTCAAAATTTTGCATAATGTTTTATGGTACTGTTTTAGCTGTAACTTTTGTCGGGTGAAGTCCGACTTGCTTCAGGCTAACCACTATGAGAGATACGTAGCGTGAGCTTGACTTTTATTGTGCGGGAGATTTTCTCGTTGGCCAATCGGGTGAGCCGGGCTGATGAGCTTGTGAGGACGGCGGAGACTTGGCGTTTGCAGACGTCGTACGATAGATCACTAATGAAAACATCTATACATACTTGGAAGGAGGGATACCTCGAAGACAGCGCGTGGAACTGCAATAAAGTTTTTCAGGATCATTTATGAGGCATTCTAGTACGTCAAAGTGAATTCCCCAAGCTACGAGGTTAACCAGGTTCTTTCGGGACACTGCGTATTCAGACAGTATCTAAAGCGTGGTAGACGTGGACAACTCGTGCGGTAACACTGTGGTACAGACAGTCGAGCATGTTTTGCTAAGCTGCTCGACTACGATAGTAGCTAAATATAGTGTTACAGGTAATCTTGGACTACAAACTGTGGAATTATATCATATAAGAGAAGGAATTACGAATGGAGAAACTAAACATAGAATGAGTGAATTTGTAAGAAAAACGGCAAGTATAACTCAATGTATGAATTAGCGAGATGGAAAAAGCAACACAAGCATGCATACACAGTGACATGCAATAATGTTGAGGATAAACACACGGAAAGGCCAAGGAGCCAGCCCCTTCGACTGAGTTTGCTGCGATCCCTCAGTCATAAGGCGAATACTGAGGTGGGGCCTGTAAAGTCGTCCGCAGACGCAGTGTCACATATCCCAACACTTCCACAGCAACACCTCACATCTTGCACAAGACACCATTGAACGAACACGTCAGGAAATATGAGTCTAGCGCAAGAAAGTTCACGCCAGAACCCAATTCCATTGCCAGATCAATCCCAATTCCATCACAACCAATAAAGCTTTTGTTGGGAAACATTATATAGCATTATTTTTCTAGATAACGATTTTAAAATGTATGAAAGTAATTAATAAATTACTCAAAAACATTAGCTCAGATGAAGAAAGGACTGAAAACTAGTCCCGTACTAAATCCATCGGGTATTGAACCAAGGATATTAGCTTGTTTAAAAATAATACTTACCAATAGCCCACAGCTACTGACCTTTAAATATATATTTTTTGCATATAGTACTACTTAGCGAGTTTATTACCACGAGACAATCTGTTCCAATCAACAGGAAAAAATATTAAAGAGGCTGTAAGCGAAAACCATGGAACCATTTAAAAAATGGGTACCAACGGGAATCGAATCCTCAACCTCCGGGTAGGAAGACAGGCGTCGTACTAATAAAGAGTCGGCGAAAAATAATCATCCTTAATAAAAAAGAACAAAGATGTTTTGGTTGGAACGTTTAAAAAAACGTCTAAGATATAAAAAAAATATCCCTTAAAACATCCAAAATCCTTGTAAGAATCGAAAATATGTCAAAATACATATAAAATGTCAAAAATATTCGAAAACACCTTATAACATCCGAGATTTTCAAAATAATCGAAAATACGTCAAATATAAGTAATACCAATAATCTAAGTCAAAATCCGAAAATGGGATTTGAAAAAGATTAAGAATCTCGAAGAAAAATATATTAAATTGCACATTTTGACGAAAAGTTATCAACGAACAAATACAGTACTCGATCACATTGCGAGCTTTCTGCACTAACTTCACAATTATCAAACAATGAGCAAAAAATCGCAGGATAGCAGCTTAACAATGTTCTTTGACAGGTCATTAAAATATGGATAATATATTTTTGTATCCCAGGTATGCTAGTCAGCTCAAAGACAATTGATTCCAAGGGAATTCATATGCAGCGCGGGTTATCAGAATCAAGCTGGAAACCAGCCTAATGGATTCAATATTCAAATAAAGAACATGGAACTCTAGCATATGAGAAATACAAGTATGTGAGGTTTAAAATATTATAATTAGGAAGGTTTTTACGAGAAAACAAACTGATTATATGAATTGCTTAACAAATCACGCGTGATCTGAAAAATCCGTTCTCTTATCATTTAGGTTTTATCAAAATTTGAAATAAATATTATTCACAAATGTTAAAGGTAATTATTTAAAAAAAATAATTTCTTAATTTTGCCACACTAGTGTATAATATTTGTAAATATTTTTCGATTTAAAAATTTTCATTGAAAAAAGAGTATTTACGTATTAAATAATAATTTTTGAATTAAGGCAATACCAAAAGTTCGTCCATAGAAACGATATTATTGGACTATCGCTTACTAATCACAAACAAAAATGTCTTCACTAAAGCTGTGATCAAATATTGAACCTTGTCTGATCACTCATATTTCTTGAATATTTGCTCAATCATCGCTAAGATACCATAGACAATATTACTACCTGCCTGACAATTCGTGAATAGTCAAATTTTGATATTCTGTTTAGCTTCGTCCGGTTTCGTCTACAAGTAAATAAGTTATTTTCAAAATGGAATGCTTAATAGGAATACAGTTCAAAGATTTTGTTATGATCGCTGCGGATCAAACCAAAGCGCAGGGCATAATGGTCATTAAAGACGGTAAGAATGATGCATTTCTAACCTCTCCGGCTTGAATGACTTGCTAATGATGACTTTTTGACTAAAGTTTCCACAATCGGTTTAGTATTTTATTAACATTTTTTATTTTCTTGAAATCCCGTGGCTGACTATTGGAATGCTTTTATTTTGAGAATTTAATGTAATTTCATATAATTGCTTGTCATGTTTACTTAGCAATTTATTCAATTTAATTACAAATGAATATACCATTTTCTTCTCTATTCTTTCTTCGTAACTGAAGGTTGGGATCAATGGCGATAACATTGCTACTCTGGTAACCAAGTTTCTTCACTTGCGATCTTCTGCCTTTACTAAGGCCGTATTTAAAGGCATCACCCACCGGTCAGCTCATTTGCTTGGTAGTTCCAAGGACTGCGATCTGCAGCTGCTTTTTTTCTGGAACACTGTCTACAGGCATTAATATTTAATTCTAGAGTTATTTGGTTATCACCTTGCACTTCGTCCAAAAAATGCACTTTTGAATTTTGAGTTTGTAGACTTTAATTCAAAACACATCTCACAAAAATATACACATACTATGTTGTACAAGTAATAAAACGCTTTAAAGAAAAAACAAGTATAATAAAATATTATTTGGGTATTATTGTTTTCTTCTGAATATTTTTATAATTGCGCAATTAAAGTAGACTTTACTAGTGACGTCAAAGGATTGTTTTGCTGCATTCGAAATTATCTGGAAAAGTGGTGACTGACAACTAGCTGGGTTATTAGAATTCCAGGCTTTAAACCCCTTTATAAGTATATTTACTGCACTACGAGTCATTTTCCCTCCTCCGTGACGTACCTTAAGTCAGTCGTCGCTACTATTCTTTTCACACTCAACTGTGTTGCCGCTAGAGGAGAAATTCCTTTGGGCAGTTTATTTGTTATCATTAAGTAATGTCATTCTCGTAATAAATCAAAAAAGGTATGGACTGTACTGAATGGGTACTTATTTCGTCTCCCATAATAGTGCAGTAGTGTTGCTACTATTTTTTTAATTGACGTTTTGAGTAACATACTATTATAGATTAAAAAATAACTAACGATAGTAATTTTACAAAGTAGGTATAAATAACATTGAAAATGATGAGTTTGATACAAAATGTAATGAAATAACAATATAAAATAACGTTTATGCTCCTATAAAAGTAGATAGTATAGAAGGGTGTTTCTATGGTAGTTAAATGACATGGTATTGATAAATACGTGGGGATTGTGGGTGGCAGGTGATAAAAAGTTCAGTTCAGTTTGATCCCACCATCATCCACGCTGTTATGGAGGACAAAATATACCCCCTTCCAGCGCGATCTACACTAGGATTGAAATCTTCATTCTTTTATGAGTGCGATGCGAATGCGGAGAAGCTGCTGAAAGGGGTTCCTCTTGTGGGGAGACATTTGAGTGCGAAAAGAATAGTATTGACGACGGACTTTTAGGTCCAACATCACGGGAGAAGGAAAATGACTCGCAGTACAGTAAATATACTTATGAAGTGGGTTAAGACCTAGAGTTCAAATAACCTAGCAAGTTGCCAATACTTTTACAGAAAATTTTTAATGCAACAAAACTATCCTTTGATGCCACTAGTTCTGAGTAGCCAATTGGTCCGAAGATGAACACATGTAAGGTTGAGTGGAGTTCCCTTCAGAAATTATTGACTCGATCAGGTGACAAGAATGGAATAGCATACATATTTTCTCTGTTACATTGAAATGAAAGAATTAAAGTTATATTTGTTCATTTTACGATTTATTAAAATGGCCACCTGATTTATTTTTACAGATGAAGAAAAAATTTACAAGATATCAGAGAAGCTCGTAATGGGTATTGTTGGTGAGGCTGGAGATACAACACAGTTTGCAGAGTACATCGCTAAGAATATTCAGCTATATAAAATGCGCAATGGCTATGAACTGGGCCCAGAGGCAGCTGCTCATTTCACTAGAAGAAATCTTGCTGATACTCTTCGAAGTCGGGTAGTAATATTTTGCTTGATAATTTGCAAATTTAACAATTTCACTGTCAGGTTAATGTTCCAGTTTTTAACAGTTTTATATCTTACGAAATCTACCATCTTACTTTTTCAAACAAAGCTTTATACTACGAGGCATATCCAGAAAGTAAGTGTACTGAATTTTTGTAGGTTACAATTTTTTTTATTTAAACAAAAAAATTACGTGGTTACCGTAGTACATATGTAAGCTATTTTTCGACATAGTCGCCATTTCTCTCAATGCAGGTGGTGAAGCGGGGTATCAACTTTTTGATGCCTTCCTCGAAGTAGTTTCCCGCCAACCCCTCCGTCCACTTCTCCACCTCCTTTACCTCCTCATCGGTTGAAAACCTTTTTCCACCCATGTGCAGCTTCATGGAGGTAAAGAGATAGTAATCTAAAGGTGCTAGGTCAGGGGAATGCGCGGGATGGTTCAGGACATCCCATTTAAACGAGGCGAGCAGTTCCTTCGTGGCGTTGGCCGTGTGTGGTCTGGCATTGTCGTGCAGCAGGCAGACTCCCTTTGTCAGCATGCCTCTCCTCTTGTTCTGAATCGCCCTCCGCAATTTTTTTAGGGTCTCAGTATCTTGCAGAGTTGATGGTCTCCCCTTGAGGCATATATTCAATTAAAATTATGCCTTGACAGTCCCAAAACACGGATGCCATGATTTTCTTGGCTGAAATTGTGGTTTTGAACTTTTAGGCGGAGGGGGAAGAGGTGTGACGCCACTATGGAGACTGCCTTTTGGTTTCAGGCGTGTAGTGTGCAACCCAAGTTTCATCTCCAGTAACGATGGAGCGGAGAAATTCATCTCCATGGAGTTTGCAGCGCCTCAAAAACTCTTGCCCGGCCTCCACTCGATTCAACTTGTGTTAGTCTGTCAGCTGTTTTGGGACCCACCTCGTGGACAGTTTCCGATATCCGAGGGTTTCTGTGATGGTTTCGTGTAGTAGAGATCTGGAGATTTGCGGAAACATCGCAGAAAGTTCATCCACAGTAAATCTGCGATCGTCACGGAGCGCATTTTCGATTTTTTCCACAATTTCGTCAGTCACAATTGAAGGTCTTCCGCTCCTCTGATCATCATGCACAGACGTACAACCGTTTTTAAACTCGCGACACCACTTGTACACACTCGTACGATTCATAGCTTTATCACCATATGCAGTTTTCACCTCATTATAAACCTCAACCGGAGGGTTTCCCTTCCAAACGAGATAACGGATGACGCCGCGTATTTCGCACTTGGCGGGAGATTGGATTGACATTTTTCACAAAACGTGTTGTCGCGTCGACACTTCTCAACGTACTGACCTCGAACCGGTCTCGTTGCGGAGGGCAAGGGTCAGGCTACACGGAAGTGTAGCCAACATGTCGAAAATAAAATCCATCCGGTCGTGAGAGCCTCAGTACACTTACTTTCTGGATACGCCTCGTACATTTTGGTTTTTATGAAAATTTTGTTTGAAGTATGTACTATATAATTGACCGTGTGTGTATTAATGATAAAAATGTTTTTTTCAATAAATATCAGAATATTAAGGAAATTTTAGTTTACACACAAAATTATATGTAGCCGTTTAATGTATTCCGTTTCCATAAATTTAATTGGTTGGTTTCGTAAAAAACAAATTTACGTTGATATTTTGTTTGCTCTAAAGATATATTCTCCGTTTTCTTAACTGTTGAAAAATTTCAAGAATGTTAGCTCTACTCTGCCTTAAATGCTATATAATTAAAGAACAAAGCAATTGATACTATTCATCTCTGGTTGGTTGGAGGAGATTGCCATATATGAGTCAATTCATCATTTGTATGCTCGAAAACAAAGTGTCTGAATAAATATAAATTCAATTGTTCCGATTCTTAAACTGGTACTTTATAACCTATCTGTGCTAATCAATAAAAACATTACACAAGTTTGTGTTATTAATCAGTGCTACTAAAATGGAGATCCACGGGCTGCCGGTAGCGGTCATAGATCGTAACCTTAGGAAGGTCTAAATATTTTTGTTTTTTTTTTAATTAAGTAAAACTGTATTTAGAAAACTTTTTTTAACACCCATTCTATCTTAAAATAAATGAAGATGACCCTAGGTGACATTGAAAGGTATATATGCCGGTCCACCCCATGAGTATACTGCACTGCTTTAGATGACAATATCAGAGTTGTTATTTGAGCCAGTTTTAGTATATGCTAATTATTTTTTATTTTTTCAGTCACCGTACAATGTCAACATGCTTCTGGGAGGATGGGATCGTGAGACTGGTCCTTCACTGCACTTCATAGATTACCTGGCCTCCTGTGTTCGAGTTCCATATGCTGCCCATGGTTATGGTGGTTATGTCACACTCTCCATTATGGATCATGGACATAACTTTGGTATTTATGTTGCACTCATGTTTTATAATATATGTAAAGGGTCTTTCAAATTAAACGGTTTTTTTAATTGATTTTTTTAAATTCTAGAATAAAACACACTTTGCTTTTGCTTTGCTTTGATTTCAAAAAACTTTTTATTGGTCATTGAAGTATAATGTATGACATTTAAACACAAAAAACAATATCCGCCAAATGTCCACCTCTTGCAGCTCCACAGATGCCCACTCTTTTGTCAACATTTTCAATGACATTTTGGCATAATTGCGGTTCTAACTCACCAATAACGCGAATAATTTCGTCCTTCAGCTCAGGAATTGATTGGGGGTCATTCTTATAGACCTGGCTTTTCACGTAACCCCAGAGAAAATAGTCCCAACGGTGTCAGATCACATGATCTTGGTGGCCAATTAACATCACCGTTTCCGGAGATTACAATACATAAAATAATTCTCAATTTGAATGCGTTGTTGTATTGTATATGACTCCATTTTTATAAATGTCATACATTACACTTCTCAAATGTGACAAAACCCAGGCAAGTAGGCGACACCATCTGTGTTTTATCCAAGAATTAAAAAAACCGCTCAATTTGAAAGACCTTCTAGTTAATGAAATTAAATTTTGCTAGGAGTAACTTCATATAAAGATTTTTAACCAACTCAATGATGTCTATCCATTTGGAGAATAGAGGTGGACGGAAGTGAATCATCAAAGGCATAGGTCACAATACTTAGTACTTATTAACACAACGGTTATATCAGTACCGTCCGTTTTAAAAACATATGTAAAAGAGACTTCAAAGATTTTACGATGGAAACTGACTTGTGGGAATATTCTGCTCCGGACTGTCATAAGTGGAGACATTCTCCAAGCAGGATAGGTGGTTCTTAACACCAATTGGTTAAGGGAGCTAGAGAGGAAGAAACAATGTGAGTTGGCAATCTCAGATGAATCTTCTGGACTATCTTGGCTGTGCTTAATTGTGCAGTTTGAGGATTGGTCTGCAAGTCACAGGAAGAAATTTAGTGGTCAACTCATTTTTAAGTTAAAACAAATTGTTCCTTGCGAAAAAAGAATTTAATCGAAAAGATAACAATGAGTAGAGTTAAAATAAGTTTCACCAAACCTAAGGATTACTAGGGTAGGGCGTAGAAACTTCTAAGTCAAGCTTCTTTGGTCTCTTCCTGTGTCATCCAGATTATTGATCTTAAGAAATATAATCCTGTAACATATTCTTCCATGTATTACATGATTTTTACAATCATTCATCATCGTCACTCCGGTTGACTCCAGTGTTGGATATAGGCTTCCTCACCTCTCCCCCACTTGTGTCTATCTTGGGCACATTGCTCCCAGCTACTTTTCTGATGTCATCTAACTATCCTGTCTGGTCGCCACTTCAGCGCTTTCTGGGTTCACCTATTAACGGTATATCTAGGAACGTGCCCTGTCCAGTTTCACCCCTTGGTGGAAACTCTCGACTATATCTACAACTTTGGTCTGCTGCCTTATCTATTCATTTGTCTTCCGGTCCCATAATGAGATATCCAGCATTCTTCTTCTGTTCATGACCCTGTTTAACCTTGCTTATGCATTATTTACTTTGTGAATGTTGCCATCTCAAGCTCATATATTAGTACTGGGAGGACATATGAATCGAATAGGCCTTCCTTTAGATATCTCTGGTATGGAATTTACGATTTGTATGCAAATTTGTGGTTTGTGGATGATAATTGATCTTCTCACTGACGATAAGGGCATAGAAATAAGTAGAACATCACTACATGTATGCCTTAAGATGAACTTCAGTAAAACCAAATCATGAGTAACACTGACCAAACAGCACCTATTACACTTTTAGTTGAGGGGAAGACGACCAAGAAAGTTCAGTTCTTCGTACATTTTTTATTTTTACAAAAATATTAATAAATATAATACTTGTTTAGTGATGTTTTCTAATAAAATATCACCTCAAGAGTACTTTTTATTGAATTTATAAAAAGCAGACATCTAATAGTAGGGTTAAAGTATACTATCAACCAGACCATTGGCTCAAGCGATGTTGCCTTTGATGTTTGGGTACAGAGCATCAGGATTTTTACGAGCATATGCTATAGGATGATAAGTCCAGTGGGGCTAGTTGAGGAAACCTCGATACAAATTTAAAGATTCAGGATACCAATGTCCCTATCAATTGACGTTTTCACAGTTCTTGCGGTACATTGGTTCACAGACAATAATTTTGTGCTTTTCGTACTGTTTCTTTTAATATTTTATTTTCTTTCAATCAAAATTAATAACGTCATTAATGAAAGTCTATTGCAATCTAAATTATATCATATCAATCTATATCACTAAATGCCGGACAAAGGTATCTTTCTGTTACGGATGGATTGAATCTTGTAGTATACAATCTGCCCTTATTGTCAGAGAACATTGAAATATTTGAATGGGTCACTGTAACCACTCTAAAATGTGATGTGTTATATGTATTTCTTACAAGCCATGTTCATTTCTACCACATGCTTATCTACTATATAACTTTCTTGACATACAGTTAATTTGTTTTCAGACATGAACCAGGACGAAGCTTATGAATTGATGAAGGAATGCGTCAAAGAAATCCAGAAAAGGCTTATCATCAACTTACCAAATTTCGAAGTGGTCACAGTTGGAGCTAATGGCATTAAAAAATTACCTAGAATAACGGCTAAAGCGCTCGCATTGGAGAATAATCAATAATTACGCATTCATTTTCTTTTACATTTCTGTATTTTCAATAAAGGTTTCATTTTTTATGTAGATTTTTAATTTTTTCAATGGAATCCTCAATTTAATACAATTTTTATCGTGTTTATAAGGATGCATTATTTTTTAAATATAGTCTATAACCACCACAATCAGGATGAAGCGTTTGAGGTGGTTGGATTACATATTCAGGATACCACATAGTAGCTGGTAAAAAATTGTGTTGTTTTACTGCACTCTATGAATTGAATGTCCATCCTGCACCATACTCCGGTATCACAATATGATGGTTTGCAGTATCCGCTTTATATGGGAGGATAGGGAGTACCAGTCAGTTGAGTGGACATCTGGATTAAGGTGTTTTATGGTGTCCCTGTGTTCTTGATGGAATGTATATGGGGATGATAATGATCCTTAAAATATAATACTAAATGGAATATTTTTTTAACACTTGAGGACATCACAGTTAATATTAACATATACATGTTAGCAAATTCTGCTTGGAATACAGCATAACTCAACCTGGATAAAATGTATCTCTGGATGTTACGACATGCATCCTCATGTTTTTAGTATTATTTATATATATAAAAAAACCTGAGGATGCATGTGTATTTCTACATTGAAAACTTATTTAACACATCGATCAATAAGTCCCGGGACTAACCAAAAGATGGCGCCTCTAATAACAAATCCATACCATTCTCAGTTAGTACCAACCTTTAAAAGTTACGTGTCAAACTTTCATGACATTCCAACATTGTGCCATTGAGTTACAGTGGTTTTAGTGACACTACTTTTGCTATTTTCAAAACAATGGAAAAAACCGAATTTCGTTTGTTGATAAAACATTGCTTTTTAATGGGAAAAAATACCATTCAAACTCAGCGATGGCTTGAAAAGTGTTATCCGGGCTCTGTTCCGTCGAAAACAACCATTTGTCGGTGGTATGCTGATTTCAAAGGCGGTCGTACAGACACAAATTATGCTAAACGCTCTGGTCGTCTAAATGAGGCAGTTACACCAGAAAACATAAAAAAAACCCTCAAAATCGTGATGGAAAATCTTAAAATAAAGTTGCGTGAGATAGCCGACATCCTGAAGATATCATTTGGTAGTGTTTATACTATTTTGCATGAACATTTGGTCATGAAAAAGCTTTTTTCGAAATGGGTGCCGCTTTTGCTCACAATGGAACAGAAACAACACATCGATGATTCAGAGCGCTGTTGGGCACTGTTTACGCGAAATAAACAGAAGTTTTTGCGTCGGTATGTGACAATGGATGAAACTTGGATCCACCACTATACTCCGGAATCAAATCGGCAGTCAGCTGAGTGGAGAGCAGCCGGTGAAAGTCGTCCGAAGCGACCAAAAACTCAACAGTTGGACGGTAAGGTCTGTATTTTGGGATGCGCATGGTATTTTGGGATTGGGATGCGCATGGTATAATATTCATCAATCACCTTGAAAAGTGAAAAACCATCAATAGCGAATATTACATAGCGTTATTGGAGTGTTTGAAGGCAGAAATTGCAAAAAAACGGCCACATATGAAGAAGAAAAAAGTTCTCTTTCATTAGGACAATGCACCGTGTCACAAGTCGATGGTAACGATGGCCAAATTGCATGACTTGAACTTCGAATTGTTTCCGCACCCACCGTTTTCTCCAGATTTGGCCCCCAGCGACTATTAGCTGTTCGCAGACCTCAAAAAGATGCTCCTGGGAAAGAGATTTGGCTCCAATGAAGAAGTGATTGCCGATTTTGAAACCAAAGATAAATTATTCTATACGGATGGCATAGAAAAGTTAGGAAAGCGTTGGAATGAATGTATCGCTCTTGAAGGAGACTATGTTGATGAATAAAGAAGAATTTTGGCAAACAAATGTTGTTTTAGTAGTTAGTCCTGGGACTTATTGATCGATGTGTTATATATGAAAAACCTGAGGATGCATGTGTATTTCTACGTTTAAAACTTATTTATACGTATAAAAGATGCTAAATTAGTGTTGAGTAGTGTTCTTTTTAAACAATATTTATGAAAATATTTCAATAGCTTCCTTTCATCGTGACTTATTTCTGATAAACTTCCCAATAATAAACATGACCATTTTATACTTTTTTGATCTGTACAACTTTACACATGTACGATTGATTGAGATCGAGATGAGATGATTGATATGGGTTGAACATGTAGCTGTATCAGCAAGTTTGATGCGACTTCTATGCTGAAGTACGATGAGATATGAGTGATTTCCTGGCAAGAACAACTGTAATCCAAACGGAGAGTAGAAAAGTTATTTATCAAAGAAATTTGATGAAATGCAAACTATAAGAACGGCTGCCGACTGAAGTGAATGATACTTTGAAAGAAAGAAATGTAAAGAGTAAGAATAATCATAAGAGCTGTATGTTATGAATATGGGAAAGTGAACCTTGCTATGAAGTTGAGGAATGTACTTAACAAATTTAGTTGGAGGTATACATTTTCCAATTAGTCAAACTAATATGGAGAAAGGAAAAATCCTGATGAATGGAAAACGTATGATCATGCTTATCCACAAAAAATAGTAATGCAGATTGCTCAAATTACAGGAACATATTACTCTTCTCAACGTGCTATAAGGTTCTGTCTCACATTCTTTAAAATAATATCTTCCTAAGTAGAGGTAAATTACTTAGTATTATTTTTAGTCTATTACTGATGTAGCTTTAGAGGAGGTTGGAGCACAACATATCATATTTTCGCCAATTGAATCAAAAGCAGTGGTACCAGTAAATGGGGCGACAATTTTTTTGCATGCTTATAGACTTGAGGGAAGCTAAGTTATTATTTACTTTGCTTTTCAACATAATCTTGGACAAGGTTATCTGAGAAGTAACTTCCTTTCTGAGTCCATCTAGGAAATGTACGAGTATATTAAATTGAGTATTAAGCAAATAACTTAAATCACCTAAATGATGCTGGTTGCACTTTGCAATAAGTAGCTTTTTTGATTCATTCAAATTATATGGAAGTCAAGATTGAATTCTTTAACCAGAAAGGCCAAATTCAAGCTTTTGTCCAGAAGATTAAAGCTGCAATTGTACAACACCATAATCAAACCAGTAATTCCATATGGAGCAGTCATGGACCATAATGCTCCAAGTACAATATTGAGTAATACGGTTTGAAAACAAGGTTTTGCAGATGTCTCGTGACTGAATTACAGTCGATACCTAGAGAGCGAGAAGCAATAGAGAAAATTCTTCCATGTCTATACAACCTCGGATCATTAGCAACATAAGATAAGATAACATAGCCAATAAGTTTAGATTGGTTATGTTCATAGAGCTGATAGCCAATAGCTGATAGAACAATCAAAGCATATAGGAGTTTCAGTCCTCCAGTTAGATAGCTTAGTTATTTCGAGCTAAGACTATTGGACAATGTGCTAATGAAAGAAACAAAGGCTGCGGTTTAGGGATTCTGAAGATAAACTGCTAGATCGATGGGAGTGAAATTATTCAAGTTTTAGAAGAGCAATATACATACCCATTGGTGGTAAGGTAGATAAGAACTGTAGATTGCGCAGAATGTTGTAACAAGAGTATAGAAGCGACTTTGAAATGAGTTTCGTAAGGAATGAGTACAATAATTTGATGAATCTCCAGACCAACTGGAGAGAAGTAGAAAAATGCTAACAGGAGAGCCATTGTTGTTAGTTTATAAAACTACATGTTTTTAAGGTAGAGGCTACATGCGAATGGATACAATGAAATTGCACAAATGTTAGGCAATAGTGGGTCATAAAATCATACAAATCAGAGACAGAGGCTACATTCAGCTAAAGTGGACTAAATAATTTCACTGTTCTAAAGTGAAAGCGTCGACAATATGGCTTCTTTTTAGGAAGGCGTATAACATTTCCAAGATATTCTAAATTTTCTCATTTTCGAGTTGTTATACTTGACATTTGTTCCAGGTGTACCTACCTGTATACCTACCTAAATGAATTGTCAAAAATAACGAGTGAATTGTTAAAACACAAATAAATTAAATTAATTATTGTTGATTTAAACATACAGGGTCATTGACCGATCAAGAATTCAATGATTGTTACACACCACAAACAACGACAATATTTACTATTTACAGCGCGCAAATTGGCTAGCGATCTCCAAATATAAATAATTAGCCTACCTCCCGTCCATGTGATAGAGCGAGGCAGATATATATTATATATATCTCATGTATTCACTCACTGGTATAAATTGTCTGCACTATGCGAAATAAACATACTTTTATTGTCGTCCATTCAACTGTCAAGACTTTGTTATTTATTTACCTGCTGTCCACTTATCGATTTATATCCGCATTCCTGAGTCTATACTTATAAGTAAACAAATCAAGATCATCATGACTTATAGAAATAAGCAATCCGCTATATTGATGATTCTGTACGAGAAGTAACGCAGAATCAGTTAAAACGAAGATAACGATGTCGATATCAAAATCATCAGCACGTCCTAATAGGACACGTGCTACACTGATAGCGACCATCGTTACACAGGTATTCTTAAAATTATCATTGATCCAAAGCAGAAGAAGACTATCTTAATAAATGTTATAATGCTGAAATTAGATAAAAAAATCTTTCTTACTCAAAAGTTTATGAATACATAACTTATTTTTTTTACTTACGGTAATCACACAATAAATACATACATACAATCACACTATTTATGTGTTGGAATAATCTGAGACACATTTTGCACCTTTTCTACATCGATACACATTTTCATAAAACTGAAATTTCTCTGACTTTCTACACTTTCTTTTTTCCTAAATATCATTCACTTGATCCATCCATAATTTTCATGACCTTCCTTTCTCACACCTTGTACTCACATTTGTACTGTATATTTGGTTTGTTAATCTTTCTTCATTAATTTATTCTACATGCTTAAACTATCTCAAAGTGCTCTTCTTCATCTTGCTCAACACACCAGTCTTTAGTTCACATCACTTGTCACTTCATTCCGTATTCTGTCATACATTATCACCCCATGTATTCTTCTCAGTGCACGCATTTTTACAACATTTTTTCGGTTCTTTTCCACGCCCCCGTTTCACTCCCATACATTAAAGTCGGTACTAAGATACTGTTGTGGACAGATAATAATCTTAGCAGATTTTGATTCTGTTCGGTTCGAGTTTATATGCCTCATTGACTTTATTTACTATCGCTACACGCCGTTTGATATCCCCCTTAACTCTTTCACTATCTGATAAAATACTATCAACATAACATAATTCCTCAACTTGCCTCAAGCTTTCGTTGCTCACCCATATATCGCATTTATTTTTCCGTCACAGTTTTCTGTCACCGCGACTTTCGTTTTCGCGTCATTCATTCTCAGATATTTCACTTCGCATCTCTCATACAATTTAATTATCAAATTCTGCAATTCATCATCAGTCTCCGCCAACACCATCATGTCATCAGTATACAGCAATCCGCATACATTCTCATTCGACATTTGTATGCCTCCCATTGACCTCAGTAGTTAATTAACACATTGATATATGTAAATATTGAACAACTAGGGGGGCATAAAGCATCCTTGCTATCCCTCTTTTGAAATATTAAACCATTCAGTAAAGGCACAGTTCATTCTAATACACGCTCTACTTTTGGCATATAATTTCCTCGTCCAATAAGGAAAACAAATATTTAAAATAAAATATCCACGTAATATATAAAAGCATACAGTTGACCATTAAATCGCACAATTAACAGGATTATGAGATGTTTGAAACAATAGCGAAATTTGATAAATTAATATTTTAATTCAATAAATGATTCAGTGTTTTTTCTCAATTGGTCATAAGTCACAATCACTCAATCACATGGTAAACAAGACAAAAAATTTCAAACTCATTGCCATTTCTTCCAACTAATCAGAAATATATTTTTAAATGCCCCTTAATAAAAAAAAAGACTGCGAATTACTTTTTAAGTCACCATTGAAAATTGAAAATTAAATACGAAATTACAGAAGGGGAACAAGAGTTCGATTTTTATTGAACCGTGGTCATACCGCAAGCTCGCTTGTAAATACTTCACAAAACCACCAATCAATTGTAAAAAATACTACTGATAGGCAACTTGACTTGGCTCACTCTAAAAAATCATATGCAAATCCTGATGTGTCGCAGACAGCTCACGGTTGACTCAACAGTGCTTCTAAGCAGTTCGCGATGTGACTGATGTCAAGTGGGAATTTGGCCATAATGTTCTGCTGCGGAAGTCTTCATGGCAGAAGTAGTATTACGAGTTCATGCGGTGGATGGCCACGCGGTAACGCACCGAACTTTCATGCAGAAGGTCGCCGGTTCGAGCCCCGCGCTGTTCGAACCCCCTCAAATGACACATGCATTTTTCCGCCTAACATTCGGGGGTATAATGGCACCTATGACTTCGGTCATATCTATTCTTTAAAAAAAGAGGAAAAAAAACATCCCGATTTGCTTCGATCGTTTCACTACGGTGTGCCATCGGATTCAATAAAATGGTGTGCCCAGTGAGTGTGTTGGTGTGCCATAGCTCACTCACTCAGAAGAGAAAATAAAGAAAGAAAAACTCTACGGCACAGCTTCGCTTTCCAACTCAATGGACGATGGAATAGCGAGGGGATCCTCATCTACGAGGCCCAGCATTGACGATGAGTATTACGAGTATATCACAATATTTCCAAGTATACATTTACGATGTATGTTACAATTAATGATGCCCAGCGTGACCTAGTTGGTAAGACATTCCACTTCCACCCGGGGGTTTCGGGTTCGACTCCCAATGGAACCCGAATAAACATTAAAAAAGGGCTCCAGTCTGTTAACAACTTTTGCGCTAGATGTGTTAGAGTATTGTTGATTCTTCACGTGTGATAATATTTCCAACATGTGCGATTACGAAATGTGAGTTCCGGGCTTATGCCAGTGGTTTTGAACTCGAAGGTTTGAGTAATGGGGCAAAAGACAATGTTGACTCCCGGCCATATTTTTTAAATATGTCTAAATCACCATATTTGATATGTTGAGGGGTATGAATGAAGAGGTATTTAGCCGTGCGGTTAACGTACTTGACTTTGGTGCAGAATGTCACCAGTTCGAAACATTTTTTTAAAATAATTACGGGGCTTAGTGATTATCTATTATTTTAGTCACATTTGATGATTAAAAAGCAAAATTGATATCTATTTTAAGAAACGAAGATTTTTATGATGCTTTCTAAATTTTGACATGTGCTATGTGCTGTGATTGATATGTAACAGTGATTAAGCAAGTCACGCAATCTTGACAAAACTTGAATTTTTTAACTGGAATATAATTTAACGAGCTCATGCGGAGAAATGTGATACGAGAAAACACAAAAAAAAACTAAAAAGCGTAGAAATCTGTGAAATCACAGGGCTGTCAAAAATTAAAAAAATTACATTTATGAAATTGCTCTGAAATAATTGTTTTATATACGAGTATATGGACATACACGGGGTCTCAGCCTGGTTTAAGAGTTCGTTTGATAACAATATTAGCACTTGCTACATGTGTACGAGTATTATAGTCTTCCCACATGCGGTAGTATTTCCAATTCGTCCGATGGCGAAAGTATATCGGACGTATGCGTCACCCTAAAATATGATGGTTATAAATTCTGGTATATGTTTGATTTGTATGTGTATAGATTCTTGTTATATTTGATATTTCCTTGATATTTGTATGTAAATATTAATGTTTGTTTGGGTCCGCGCCGCATCGCGCCCGCAGCGGAAATTTAGACTTATGGACGGGCGTCGAGACTAGATCGCTGGCCGGTTGACCTCTGCATTGCGCAAAACTCCCGAAAATTGTGGTATTTCGCGAGGTGTGAGTGCTTGCGATGAGCGATTGACCGTTCATAAGAAGGGTCCCTTTCAAAATAAATCATATACTCGTATTCTCAGTTCACTCTACCTACTGTGTTTTACTTGAGACCTGCTACAACCTGCCATAAAAAGAATCTCTAAACTGTAAACTTTCACCGATCTACTCCTTTGGAATTTACCTGAATTCTACGAGCATTGCGCAGCAGCCATCCACCTATATTACAGTTCTTTGTACCGGTGCCGTACAGTAAGTTACGTGCCTACTCCAGTGATTCTCAATCTGAATGCTGTATTATTGGGATCAAAGGCAATATTGTCTCTCGGTCACGTCGTACGAGTATGTGCCAACATCATTAATTCAGATGTGTTGAGGGGTACCGTCCGAATGAATGAATGCGTATGCAGAAAGGACCTAGCCCATATGTTACCATGTCCTGAAAAAGATAATCGAGAAAAGTTCAAACCGGTTTGTATGAAGTATTTTTTTTAAGAATTCAGCCATGAAAATTCTATTTTACTGACATAGTAACATATTAGGTTGTTCTGAAAAGAATTCGAACAATGATTCAATAGGTTCGAACACATTTTGAATCTGAGGGAACGGTAAAGAACATTCACGACAAGCAAGTAGGCACCACAGGTTCGATTCCTGGCGGATTCACTTCCGGACTGGTTTTTCTCTTAGACCGGTTTATAACTGAAGTTATGTTTTTATGTAGCTTACGAGTATATGCTACATATCATAAATTCGATAATAAGCAGCAGAAAAATTGCGTTTTATAAAACTCTGGTCAGAAAAGGCTGCATTATATTAATTTGATTTATCAAGACTGTATGCTTGCAGAAGTGCAACATTTTGTATACTATTTACTAATACACGCATAGGCTGACAATCACGAGGGATAGTCTAGTTGTGTTGAGAGCTTTCCTTTTCTGCCAATCCCAAAAGGAAAAATACGTGATGGCTTGTATGTTAATATTAATATTATGAAAATAATTGAGGAGTGAACGATTGTTCTAAAATATGTTTTATAAAAATTATTTCAGAGGTAAAATTTAATTATGAATTTCTTAATTAAAAAAATCATTCGTTTTTAATACAACAAATATCAAACTTGAAAGACCTTAAAATGCTATCGGTTTAAATAATAATGCATATGTTTTTCGATTCATCAATTCACTGCGAATATTTTATCAAATCTAAGGTAGAATCACCCTTGAGTGATTAGGATTTCAAATCTAAGGTAGCATCACCCTTGAGTGATTAGGATTTCAAAATGTATCGTATGAATTAAGTGTTCATATCTAAATGAAAATGTAAGAATGTGAGATTTAATTAAGATTAAATTCTAATACGAAGTAGAGCCTTGTTCGCAATAATTTTAAACATAATATGTACTCGTACATGCTCGTGCATCCCAATACAGGTGTGGAGTGATCAACATTATTTTATATAATGGTTACATTAAAAAGTACCAGGCGTCAGTTTTGCTTGATGAAGAGCTTGGTCAAGGAGTTCAAAACTCGAGTCGTGATTATAATATTGAATTAGTGACATTTACAGTCTTTATTATTACCATTAATATAGGGAATCAATATGGATACCTGATAGACCCTTTTAACCTCTCCTTGAACCCATATAAATTAGTTTTGAAGGCGATTTTTCTTTACTTGAGTATTTCTGCGAATGTATCGTAATGATTTGTCGGGTAGTTACATTTTTATAAATGAATGTTTTCTTATTGGTGTATTTGACTTTGGTATTAATAAAAAATATATTATTGAAATAAATGTTTATTCAAATAAAATGGAAAAATAAAAATACAGAACGAAGGGAAGCCTAAAACATTTTAGAAAATTAAATTAATGGTTGAACGGCACATTTTTTTGCCATCGTATTGTATATTTATTTATTCTATTTTTCGTCAACAAGTAGTTTTTGCTTCATTTACAATATTAACGAAATGTATGAAAACTTTTAGAATGGATTCTTGCTTGACCATTTTCATAGTGCAAATGCTCACTTTGCCTTTAATTGGTCGTAGAATGCCTATGAAACGACCGAATTTCAAAAACATTATTTGTTTTTTCAAGATAAATCGTCAAAAAGTTATCAAATTGGTCAAGTGAGAATCCAACCTAGAAATCCCTAATTATTGTAATAATATACAATATTACAAATAAGTTTGAACATTTTTTATCAATCGTTTTGACTTCAGCTTTGTGGAGTTCCATATTATAATATTTAATTATGAATTAAGTGGTTATTCCACGAATCAAACTCATCTCGGGTAAGTGTTTTTATCTCCTATCTCGAGGCTCTCTTCAGACGTAATGAGTTTGGACGTATTATAGGATAGCAAATGAAAAAATGACCAATCAGCTATAGTTTTAAATATATAGGTTGATCTAGGAGGATAAATACCTTCCAGTTAAAAATCAGATTTCAAGAAACCGATGCCCATAAGACAGACATAAATACAAAAGAAACATAGTGTCATTTAAAAAAATATAAAATGAAATTAAACATTTTTAAAAATTCAAGTAACGCGATTTTGCTTAAATTAAATTAAGTTTACGTTGTCTACAATACAATTTATTGGGTTTATTGCTATGTGGCAATCTTTTACAGTCAACCATCAAGATGTCAAAGAGTGCTTAAGTGAGAACCAGACTTATTCATTTTTTAAAATAAACTTGGATTCTAACGGGAATAGAACCTGAGTTAGTTGACTTTATCTTATCAACTGAGCCACGGAGGTTGTCAAAAGGGAGATGCTTGGTTCTAAACGTATTTTAAAATTTACAAAACAAATATACATAAATAGTAAGTAACTGACATAAATAGTAAGCGGGAAGAGCGACAGGTGAGATGGTACGGGCACATAAGACGGAGACCACCAGACCATACTGTAAATCAGGCAATGTCTGTGGATCTTCCTCGACAGCCGTCCAGAGGAAGACCAAAGGACTCCTGGATGACTCAATGCTCCAAAATCCTGCAGAGAAACGGCCTACGTGAAAGCTACACCCAGAACCGAAGAATATACAGCCTGAGAACGAGAAGAGCCGACCCCAACAACCTAGGCAATGAGTTGGGACAGTGCCAGGAAGAAGAAGAAGAAGAAATACAAACATAACTTATTTGAAGAAAAAAAGTTTTCTCACAGTTTAAAGCTTGTTTTTTCTCACGTAATGTGATCTTTTAATTGAAAATAACACACAAAATTTAAATATTGAATAATATTATAATTCTGTCAAAAAGAGATAAATGAGGCCAACTTCTTTTTGCTTGGAGAAAATAATGTGTTAGTCACGGTGGAATTTCGTAAAAAATTGATTGACAGGTTTCAAATTGGTTACATCATCACCACATCATGCAAGACAAAAAACAAAAATATTGCAATTATTATTGTTATTAATTATAGCAAAAAGTCAGGTGTGCGTGGTGAAAATAAATACAGCTCTTATTCTCGGCATTATTAACTTGTGTATGAGGTGTGAACAAGCATTTTTAACCGAATAATTAAACGACCGTGATAATTTCTTGAGCACGTAATAACACAAGTAGTGTTATTTTTTATTAAACCAATTTGTACAACAAACTATGTTTATATTGAAGGTGTTTGTGAAATTTTGTAAAAAAAAGAAATAAAAATACACGAAAAATTGGATTAATGTTTTAATTTTATTAAAATCTTTTGTGTGTACAAATTGGCCTGATTTATTGCTTTAAAGAAATTTCTCTGAATGAACAAGCTTTTGTTTAAAAATATTATCGGTATCCATGATTGTGTCTTAAACATAGTAAATTAATATATCATTTGAGTAAATGTAAACAAAATATACATTTCAAGGAAAAAAGGGTTAAGGATAGGAACTGCATTGCAGTTAGGGACGAGGAATATTTTGAGATAAATATTTTTTTAAAATTTTATCCGAAAAAAATACGAGTATTTGGATAAAGCATATATACTATAGTACTATTGGGCTAGTAAGATAGTTTCAAAGTTGAGTCGAGTGAATTGTAAAATATGTGTAGTATGAAGAGATTGCCCTTCGGTAACAAACCTGCCAAATTGATTATAAAATGAAGTGTTAAATAAATTGTCGTCGTTGCTGGGTCTCGTAGTCGAGGATCCTCCCACCACTACAACGTCAATCTTGAGCTGTTTTTTCACATCAATCATGTGATCTTCCGCAGATGCACATATATGTGGATCCTGCTGAGTCGCCTGGCTATGTTGACGCACGTTCGCAGCACGCTGACTGCTTCTCATACGTCTATCTATTGATACGCCATCAGCCCAAGAACAGATGACTCCATCCTCCACGGTCCTGAGCCACCTACTCCCAATCCTCAGACGCCCCACACAAAGTCAGCGATTCTCCCAGACTGTCCTTATAGCGCTTTCTCTGCCCACCAACCCTTTACTTGCCCACTACTTCCCAGTATAAGACGTATTTTGGGAGCCGATCGCCCGTGTGTATCACATCCCATCCATCGCAATTTTGTCTTTACAACCATATCATCTATAAGTTTACGATTGAAGCGTTGCAGAGCCGATACATCTGTGACATGATCACTCCAGTAGATCCGTTTAAATAAATAAATCATAAACGAATGCAAACAATATTGCCGTTGCTAGACTAGAAGGTCAACCCATGCTTAGAAAAAAATATGAATTTTTCACGAAGATCTTGAGGACAACGTGGACTGTTAAAATATTTGTCTTATTTTAAGCCATTGAAGTCTGGCTTTATTTCTGCAGCTATAGTTTGTGTGTATGTGTGTGTGTGTGTGTGTGTGAGGACAGTGTGGACTGTTAAAATATTTGTCTTATTTTAAGCCATTGAAGTCTGGCTTTATTTCTGCAGCTATAGTTTGTGTGTATGTGTGTGTGTGTGTGAGGAAAACGTGGACTGTTAAAATATTTATCTTATTTTAAGCCATTGAAGTCTGGCTTTATTTCTGCAGCTATAGTTTGTGTGTATGTGTGTGTGTGTGTGAGGAAAACGTGGACTGTTAAAATATTTGTCTTATTTTAAGCCATTGAAGTCTGGCTTTATTTCTGCAGCTATAGTTTGTGTGTATGTGTGTGTGTGTGTGTGTGAGGAAAACGTGGACTGTTAAAATATTTGTCTTATTTTAAGCCATTGAAGTCTGGCTTTATTTCTGCAGCTATAGTTTGTGTGTATGTGTGTGAGGAAAACGTGGACTGTTAAAATATTTGTCTTATTTTAAGCCATTGAAGTCTGGCTTTATTTCTGCAGCTATAGTTTGTGTGTATGTGTGTGTGTGTGTGTTTGAGGACAGCGTGCACTGTTAAAATATTTGTCTTATTTTAAGCCATTGAATTCTGGCTTTTTTAGTTTTTATGATCACAAAATATAGTTTATGATCACAAAAGCTATAGTTTTTATGATCACAAAAGCAGATACTAATGCGATGTAGCGGAAATAGAAGCGATGCAATTTCTATGTAATCTAGAAGAGCCCACGACGCTAATAAAGAGATCGTTGCAGATCGACAGCATAATAAAATTGTTGGTTATCCCTGCATTAGATAACGGGCAATTATCTGTAGGAAGCGTGTCCATTGGATGTTGCGTAAGTGGTCAGATGTATGGAGGAAAGCGAGAGTAGAGGAAAAAGTGATGGCCACAACAATACTATTTGGAGCAGAAAGAGAATGTGATATCGTATATCATTTTGACCAATTTTACAAAGCGATACCAAAATTAGATTGGTGGACTCTGTGTACACGATATGAACTGCTAGACGATTGCATTGATCAAATATTCCATTTCAATCGTGTTTACAGCATCAGATCTATATTATATCAGTGGGCAAACCATTGAGTGCGATATTGATTGAATGTCGCCACATATACGAGTACATAGTAGTGGGTTCTCTGTGTCAGTCTTCCATCTCAGGAGATTCTATTTTGATCTATCCACGTGGGTTCGTAGGTGATTAAGGAACCTTCGTATGGCCCATGATAGGTGATGTCTCATTAGTAGACACTCTGACGGCTGTATCAATGTCTTTTGACGGCTGTATCAATTTAATGGTAGGCTATTCTATCTTGAAATTTTTGTATATGACCATTTGATAAGATGAAATCTTTGAAAAATATTTGCAATCGATTAGTTCTATCACCATTCCTAAACTATTTAGCCAATCAAATATGAAGTCACATACTCGTACTTATATATTCTGCAATCGTCATCGAATCAATAAATCCTTGACAAGCGTGTCTTTCTTTCGTTTCCATCCTCGCTCTCTCGAATTGTTCTATCAAAATATGAAATTTCATTGCTAAATGTTTCGAAAATTTTCTTTATAACCATGTACGAGGCATATCCAGAAAGTAAGTGTACTGAATTTTTGTAGGTTACAATTTTTTTTATTTAAACAAAAAAATTACGTGGTTACAGTAGTACATATGTAAGATATTTTTCGACATAGTCGCCATTTCTCTCAATGCAGGTGGTGAAGCGGGGTATCAACTTTTTGATGCCTTCCTCGAAGTAGTTTCCCGCCAAACTCTCCGTCCACTTCTCCACCTCCTCCTTTACCTACTCGTCGGTTGAAAACCTTTTTCCACCCATGTACAGCTTCAGGGAGGTAAAGAGATCTGAAGGTGCTAGGTCAGGGGAATGCGCGGGATGGTTCAGGACATCCCATTTAAACGAGGCGAGCAGTTCCTTCGTGGCGTTGGCCGTGTGTGGTCTGGCATTGTCGTGCAGCAGGCAGACTCCCTTTGTCAGCATGCCTCGCCTCTTGTTCTGAATCGCCCTCCGCAATTTTTTTAGGGTCTCACAGTATCTTGCAGAGTTGATGGTCTCCCCTTGAGGCATATATTCAATTAAAATTATGCCTTGACAGTCCCAAAACACGGATGCCATGATTTTCTTGGCTGAAATTGTGGTTTTGAACTTTTTGGCGGAGGGTGAAGAGGTGTGACGTGACCGTTTTTAAACTCGCGACACCACTTTTACACACCCGTACGATTCATAGCTTTATCATCATATGCAGTTTTCACCTCATTATAAACCTCAACCGGAGGTTTTCCCTTCCAAACGAGATAACGGATGACGCCGCGTATTTCGCACTTGGCGGGAGATTGGATTGACATTTTTCACGAAACGTGTTGTCGCGTCGACACTTCTCAACGTACTGACCTCGAACCGGTCTCGTTGCGGAGGGCAAGGGTCAGGCTACACGGAAGTGTAGCCAACATGTCGAAAATAAAATCCATCCGGTCGTGAGAGCCTCAGTTCACTTACTTTCTGGATACGCATAATATTTCTAATTGAAATTTCTTAATTTATTTATCCCTGCAAATATTTGGTTAGTGAATATTCTTCTGAGCTTCATATGTGTATATATAACCAAATATGTATTTTTGTTTTTTGCTGCTGAATTGCATGTTTGATTACCGATGGAACACAAAAAATACAAAAGGCCTTCAGACACCAAATATTTTTTCTATAATATTGGGTGTAAAAAATGGTGTTTTACACTATATTTTATTTCAGTGCAAGAATCTGTGCATGGAATTATAAGCTTATTTGCAAACACTACTTTGTGATTGCAAGTGAGTTTAAGATTCTTTCACTCTCTTTCTCTAAGTCATTTTCAAGAAAGAGAGGGAGAATTTGGTGAGCGCACTTACAACTAACCCGTGGCAGCCTATGTATGACACAAAACTTAATACTCTCTAGTCATAAAAGTCAGGGTAAAAATCATTTACAGTCGAAATTCTTTTTGGTTTCTCTATTATCTTTTATTATTCAGAATGATTTGTTATTATCTGTTTATTAAAATCTACATGTGAGTAATTGTAGTTTATTTTTAAATTATAAACATGTTCGGGAATCTGGATGTCGTAAATAGTCAAATTTTTAATGAGTATTTTTGAAAAAGCTCTTTTTTATATGCTTTTAAGATTTCACTTTCTTTCAGAACACGCACTTTTTCTTCGATAGGGCAATGAGAAACTCTTTTGCACACCAAACCTAATTGTATACATCTTTATTTGCAATTCACGTGGCGTAACTTTGGAACGAACTTCAAGAGTTTTCAGATGTGCATCATCTTAAGTCACGCTAAAAAGAAAATAGAAAAACAATTACATTACTCAGATTACCCTTTCATCTTATTTTTTCCTTTGTCTTCATTCCTAATCTTTGGACGAATAAATTTTCTCTAGCCCTGTCATTATTATTCAGACATCTTAGTATTTTTTACTTGAAAATCAAGGATGTATCGGACGTATGCGTCACCTAAAAATATGATTTATGTATATTTTCTTGTTTGTTTGATATTTAAATATGTTCTGTTTGATGTACTCGTACTTGCTGTGTACCGATTGTTATGAAATATTCATTATGCGTGGCCTTCGCGAGAGCTACTATCAAAAGTCGGCCGGCCCATGCAAGCGAAAACGTGCGAAATACGTAGTATCTCGCAAGCCATGACGGCATACACGGGCGAAAATAGGAGCTTATGATGAGCGATTGGCCACACATGCGAAGCGCAAACCACCAAAAATACATTCTCAGTTTCTCGAACGTCTACTGTGTTTTACTTACGACTAACTTCTACCTGCTAAAGAGGAATCTCTTCACCCTGCTACCTTTCACCGGAAAAGCATAAAGTTAACCGAAATCTCCGAGTATTGAACGGCAGCCATCCACCTATTTTAGAGCCTTTGTACGGTGCTGCACAAAGGAAATTAAAAAAAAAATATTAAATCAAATGTTGAACTAATTGTTGAGCAATATAATAAACTCGCCTGATGTATCGTGTATAATCATGTGCACAAATTAATCAATAAATGAAAACAACCGTGTATTTAGAGGTTCATCCCATAAAGTCTATTTATCGACAATTTCATATAAACGTTACAAAACGTGTTTTTGATTATGACAGGAGTGAAGCTGAAACAATCGACAATAATAGGCTCTGATAGCGTTCTGCTGGACACGTTATTTATGGCTGGATTATGACCAATTACCGAAGAAAATACATTTTAAAATTCGGATAAAAAATTATAAGTGTTATTTATATCCACGTGCTATTTGTCTGTGCTTAGCCAACGGATATAGTTAATTAATTATGATCTATGCGTTTTGGAATGCGATGTAAAAAATATAAGACAATTCTCATTTCCAGTACACAAACGAAAAAATGAAAGGAATCGATCGATCTGTTTTTCATGTAATAAATTACAGATCTGTAACAGAAATATGTGATTTATTATTTTGTAATGCTTTTGCAAATAAATTAGATTTTTTTGTTTATATACATATTTCATAATTAATAAAACTGATGATTTGATCATCAGTTTAATTTATTCGTTTGGTACCCGTCGACATATCCCGATTGGGGGTGAGGACATACTGAAGGCGTGGTCGGGAGATAACATTGTTTTTGACCCTATTAATCGAGCCTTCAGGTTTAGAATCAGTGGAGTAGGCACATAATTCGTAGTTTGTTATCCCAAGTGTTGATAATTCTACAACAGAAGAGGCAACAACAGTATTGGTACCAGACAAACTCTTCCACCAGACGAACTCTTTCACCAGACTGGGACTCTTTTGGGGATTTTTTTTCAGACACCATCGGGAATCCAACCGATGCCCCCGGGTGGAAATCAAGCATCTTACCATCTTGGTCACGGGGGCGCTAATTTTGAAACAATAAAAACAATTCACTATGCCAATTAAAAGTAAAATGCATAGTTATCGGGACAGAAGTAGATATAAAAAAAAAACTGGACACAAAAAGGGGAATTATTGATAAATTTGAAGAGTTTAGTGTTTTGTGCATCATCATTCAATGTAATTTAAATCGTAAGAATATATTTCTACAGGATTTCACAATTTAAGTTTTAATATTAATAGCTTTATTTACATTTCTTCCTTCCATACAGTTTTCCTAACATTTAAAAAGGATAAGGGGAAATTTTTATTAAATGATTTATACACAGACATAGCATTACTATATAACTACCTTAGAGTATAGACAAATATAATGTGGCCTTATTGAATTAGAGAAAGCAAACGTCTTGGTGCCGCGTAATATCCTTTGGAATGTGCTTGCTGAATATGGAGTTGAGGGTGGGCTGCTTAAAGCAATTAAGTCTTTGTACACAGATTGGACAATTGATGATAGTTCACTGTCAGAGAATTTCATTTTTGGATTCAGTTTAAGACAATGATGTTTCGTCTTACCAAATCTGTTTACTATATTTATGGATTGCATAAGTATAATCAAAACGCAATAAAAATGACGAGATATTGATTTTTTTTGGATGAGCAGCAAATATGGATTGATACTTTTAGGGAGGAAGCAGCACCATTCCATCCTATTATGTAGCTCATGACTGAGCATCGTGACTCCCATGATAGCTTTCAATGATGTCTCTCGAAGGGCAGTTGTTAAGGATAGTCCATTTGCATTTCTCACTTGGTCAGTCCAACGCATTGGGATTCTTTCTCTTGTGCGTCGTCCTTCCATGCATTCAGTAATCACAAACATCTCCAAACGATCTCCTTTGTCACAAGCAATGTACCCAAATAAGAGATTCGTCGAAGGCATACGTGTAACATATTGTCGACAATCGGTCGGCGATTCTCAGTTCTTCGAGAACTTAGTTCGCTTTGCTATCCATGAAATTCGTAATATCCTTTTCCAGCACCATATTTCAAATGCATCTATTGTACGTCACTCGCTTGCCTTCAGAGTCCAAGTCTTCGCGCGTACATTAATAGTGCGAAGACGAGACGAGAGACTTAATTAACTAACTTCTCTTCCATATCTTTTTCAGTTTTGGCATCGCATTTTTTGCCATTTCAGTTCTTCTTTCCACCTCATCGTGTCCTCCTTTGTTGGTAATGCTGGAGCCTAAGTAAATAGTCAGTAACACGGGCAATAATAAAAATCAGCCCTTTGTAAACGAAGGTCCTGATTTATAGTTCAGGTACAGAGAAGCACTATACAAATGAAGGAGGAATAGCTAAACATATTGACAAGAACAAGTAGTTCAGAATAAAGTTTTCTTATAACGAACGACAGGATAGGAGAACTGGTACTACAGGTGTTGTATTATGTTTATTTAAGAATTTAGTGATAAGGAATATCGAATTTAGTAAAACAACTTTACTTGCAGTTTTTAAATGTGTCTTCATTAACCTAGGATATTTGTATTATAGAAACTTAATCACTCCTTATTGAGAGCTACAGGATAGTTGGTTTGAGCATAAAATAAGTAAGTTAATATAGGTTTATAATGGAAAATAAGATAAATTTAAGTTAGAAACTATCAAAAAGTCTGAGCTTATCTCATTACATCCCCTCAATTTACCCCATTAATAGAGGGCGAGCCCGGCCGCGACGACATACGGTACTTTAACCATTGTACACGTAAATTATAATAAAAAATTACAAACATGTATGCACTTTAAATACCAGATGATTATCTGAAATAGGTTATTTGGGCGACTTCGGATGGAAGATATTCTGTAAGTCCTAGGGAATGTAGGGGTAAACAGATAAACATACTGCGGGAAGGCAGGTTCACTCTGCAAACGAACACAATGCCTGAGTTGGCACATGTTCATTAGACATTGGACAGGGCATTCATTGCTAAGGCAATAGGGTCCCGCCCCTAATACAATAAGCAATTGAAGACGGATTGATACTTTTAGGGAGAAAGCAGCACTATTCCATCCTATTGTGAAGTTCATGACTGAGCATCGTGACGTGACTCCCATGATAGATTTCAACAATTTCTCTCCATCCATCCGTGCACTCCGCGGCTCGAGGGGCAGTTGTTAAGGGTTATCCATTTGCATTTCTGACTTGGTCAGTCCAACGCATTGGGATTCTTCCTCTTGTGCGTCGTCGTTCCATGCCTTCAGTAATCACAAACCTCTCCAAACAGCCTCCTTGGTCACAAGCAATGTGCAAATAAATAGCGATTGGGTTCTGAAAAAACAGACACTATAAAAGAAGAATAATATGCTATGTATTGGTAAGTAAAAAAATAAACTATGATGAAATAGGAAAACAACAAAAAACTTTTCAATTGAGATTGTTAGAACTATTTACGCAATCAATTAGAAGGGTATGAGATAGTTTCAAGTTACGTATAAAACGGTTTTATACAGACAGTTATGGTTCATAATTTGTTTCGTCCGTATGGGATGGATGATAAATGTTTTTTTTTAAGGAAACGCCTCCAATCGAAGATTAATCTGCCATCAAACTACCAGGGCAGCATACCGCATAACCGGCAGGCAGGTGGCTTACCGGCGGCTTCGCGGCTATTCTATTCTATTATGCTCACTATTCACTACCGCCTCTCTGACCTCTGATCTCCTGGTAGATGCTGGGCCTAACTGGAAACACTATTAAGATGAATGATAACGTCATGTGGTTTTATTGTTGTTTAAATTAAATTATATTCCGTCTACATAAACCGTCTGGGAAGAGGTTAAAATTAAATAAACTTTTAGTTAAACTTTTTTCATATACGGTATATCGTTGAACACTATTTTCCTTTTTAAAGTGTAAAAAATATAAAGGTTATTTAAATTTTCAATTTGAAAAATGTTTCAGCCAATTTTTAAAAAGTGGTGAAAAATATATTTTACTAAATTATTTCCTTGAGATGATTTTCAATCACATTTATTTTATACAATCAGATTTATTCAAAAAAATTATAAATTATACATTTGTAAATATTTTTTGCCAACGTAATCGTTTTGCCACCCATATAAAATTTTTAAGGGATCATTTTCACTTGACCACAGTTATACCGCGACATATCCGTGGCCACTATTATTTTATTGATGAATGGTTAACAGTACGTATCATAAAAATTTGACTTGACACATAACACCATCAAGCCATGTCCTTTTTGGGGGCAGCAGCGAGGACCGATCTTTATGCCTTTCAATCATATTTTGCCTCGTCCATATCCATACGTACTCTTCTGTTTATCATACTTTTCCTTAGGCAAAAATTTCCCCAATTATCTCTTTTTGTTCTTTCCTCGTACTGCCTGTTCTAGATCTTTATTCGTTTTAGACACTTACATTTGTTTTGTAAGATTTTCGTAATTCATTGTTTCAAAAATGGCCTGGCCACCTCAAGATTATTTTCTTAATAATAATAAAAGGATCATTTATACAGCGCCGCTTAGAGTGCAGACTCTCCTCAAGGGCGTTCTAATTTGGGATTTGATGACACATTGAAAATATTGCAAAATTATAAGTCGAGTATAAGGTTATTGCGACACGGCCTAATATTATTTACGTTATATTTTAGTGTAGTTATCTCCATTTCCGCCATAAGTTCGATATGTGTGAAGATAAATAAAACAACCAGCACTGTTCTGTGAGTTAAATATTATTAACGTTATATTTTAGTGTAGTTATCTCCATTTCCGCCATAAGTTCGATATGTGTGAAGATAAATAAAACAACCAGCACTGTTCTGTGAGTTAAATATTATTAACGTTATATTTTAGTGTAGTTATCTCCATTTCCGCCATAAGTTCGATATGTGTGAAGATAAATAAAACAACCAACACGTTCTGTGAGTTAAATATTATTTACGTTATATTTTAGTGCAGTTATCTCCATTTCTGCCATAAGTTCGATATGTGTGAAGATAAATAAAACAACCAACACCGTTCTGTGAGTTAAATATCTACCGGGACTAGCCCGGTGATCTTTAAAAATTTAATATTAAATGATTTGGTCATTACATTTTGGATTTATTGCTTGATTACAACATAAGTAAATCGTTTGACATGATTTAATTAGAATTCTCTTCATGAAATAGAAAGCTTAAGGGTTGTACAAGGTACAATTTATCATGTGGCAATATCTTTCAACCAACCAGAAAGATGTTGAAGATAACTTAAGAGAAAAATGAGGCTGAAACTTATTTTTAAAATAAATGGCTTCCAACGAGAATTCAACACATTACCCCCTGGGTTACAATTCATTCACGGTGCTTGTTAAATATGTTGAAATGGTTTCGAAATTATTTATAATTAAAAAAATACAATAACATTAAATAATATTAAGTATTCGAATACAACCTCTTTTTTTTTTTTAAACTATTACTAACATTCTGAAATTGGGATATAAAAATGTAAAACTCGATTCTTATTAATAAATGGATTTGGACACAACTACGGTTTGCATCTAGTTTACCTGCTTTATGTCGCTCGTGCAACTTTTACCGTCTAATTCGCGTTGCAAAAAGTGCAATAAAATTTTAAGACTTCATTGTTGTGACAGAAGAAAGGACGGCATAAAAGGCAAATATATTAATTCAGTTATGTGCTGAATTTTATGAATTTATTTCAAATGAGCTTCGTGAATATTTAATTTTTTTAGCAATTATGTATGTTAAATTCAGTGAGGTAAATTTTATACATACTGACTCATTAAAAAATATTTTAAATTAAACCATTTAATTTATATTAACAATTCATATGGTATATGTAAGTATGTAATTTATTTGAAATGAATAAATATTTTTATAATTACATACATAAGAAAACGTCGTTACCCCATAGGGGTAGGTAGAGGACAGAGCGCCAGACTTACGCCTTCTTTACATTTATGCACCTTCTCATAAACTTCAAACGATTTCTCTTACTTTTTACTTTTTCTTCTTTCAAAATATAATTTACTTGATCCAACCATACTTTCCTTGATCTTTCTTTACCACGCCTTTCACCCACATTTACACTGTATATTTGTTTTAATAGCCCGTCTTCATTCAATCATTCCACGTGCCCAAACCATTTCAGAGTGATCTTCTTCGTCTTATTTAACACACCATTCTGTATTTTGTGATACATTGTCATTCCATGTATTATTCTCAACGCACGCATTTCTGCAGCAATTATTCGGTTCTTTCAAGTTTTTTCTAGGTTGACGTTTAACTTTCATTCATTAAAATTGATACTAAACTACTGTTGTGTATTATATTCTATTTAACTTTCGTTCTATATAGTACAACCTGGGAGATTTATTGCCATTTGGCAATCTCTTGTTAAAAAGCCTTGGTTGAAACCAGACTAGAAACCTTTTAAAAAAAAATAAAGTCCGGCACCAATAGGGGTCGAACCCATAGCGCATTGGTCGAAAGATAGAGGCGTCTTAGTATGTTAGATCTTGATACTGTTCGGTTCGATTAAATATGTTTTAGTACCCAGTTGACTTTGTTTCCTACTACTACACGCCGTTCGATATCCCTCAAAACTCTTCCACCATCTGAGAAAATACTACGCAAATAGAGGAATTCCTTAACTTGCTCTAACATTTCATTGCTTACACATAAATCGCATTTACTTTCCTTTTCATACTTTTATCACCATGATTTTGGTTTTTGCAACATTCATTTTCAGGTCCTTTGCTTCACATTTTTCATACAATTTACTTATCAAACTGTGTAATTTATTCCAATTATTCGTTAACACTACCTTGTCAGCTAGAGCAATCCGTGTACATTCCCATTCGACTTTTGTATGCCATTCATTAGCCTCCGCATTTCTTTTATCTGTGTAAATATTAAACAACCAGGGTGACAAAACACATCATTGCTTTACTCCTATCACTTTAAATGAGCTAATGATGCAATTTATTAGGAATTGGTTTACTGCTAGTAATTCCTGGTAAATTGCATGAGGTTTACACCGAAATACCATTTTTATCAACTTTAATATCATCATATAAAGTGCACACTTATATACTTTATATTATAGTATGTAAATTTTAAGTGAAAATTAATTAATATACGAGTATTTTGTTTTTATACATAAGAGGAAGCATTTCCATATTTGTAACACGATCTCTCCAAGGAATTTTGAGGATACGTTCGTAGATCCACATTTTAAAAGCCTCAATCCTGCTTGATTCTCGATTAAATGTGTCCTTATACTACTATATTTCCCATACAATGAAAGCATATTTTAAAGAGCATACGCTCCTTCTTATTCACCTCATCTTCTCAGTCGTGACAATAATAAATGATGATTGCCTCTGTTTGACGCTGCTTTAACAGCATCTCTCCATTGTGCTCCAACTTTAGCCTCTATATAGTATTTCTTAAGTCAGTGACTAGTTTTTGACTTGATCAGATCTATGCAAGGATCTATGTTGGAGACTGACTATTGCCTCGTATTCACCCTTAGCGACGAGCGAATCATTGTAGAATCTTCATCTGAACAGTTTACTGTTCACATGAATATTCTGCAATGATCGGCTCGTCGGCCATCATTTTGTATTTTATTTAGTTTAAATTACAGATAATTGTTCGTTCTTTGTTTTGTCTGAACTATCGTGTTTAAGATCGTGAACCTTCTGGCAATCCATCGATTTCTGCCAAAAATATCCTAGTAGTACATATAAGCATAAGCAAAGAGAAAAAACTAAGTTCCTAACTAAGCAATCTATTAATTTAGGAAATAGTCAACGGATAAAATAAGTCATGAAGCAGAGGCAATATATCTTAGATTTATATGAAATAGTTGAAAGCATAGCCTGTATGCTTAAGGAGAAACTTTTAAACTCCTCATTTCTCGACAAATCAGGACACCTAATTGTGGTTTTGTGAACTCAACTGCTCTAAATTTCATCAGCATTCAGTACAAAGTTGAATCAAAGAATGTTGATATTAAAATTTTCACATATTATCTAGCAAAATTCAATTCGTTAGTTTTGCAGATAGAAATAAAAAGATATTAGAATATTAGAAAAGGTTCATTCTGTTTTATTGATACGCCCAATGGAATAGTTTTCTGATCGAAATGTATCACAATGATTCTATTGTATGCAAATTTTGTTATGTCAAAAAACTGAACCGGTTTAAAAACGTTCGATTTTTTATACAGATTATTTATGGATGTAATTAATTGATCAAATATACCTGGAATTGTACTGTTGAACTATTCAAAACGTCGTAGTTAATTTACTCGTATATTAACATATTCAAAAAAATCTTCCATCGTATTTTTTTCATAAACTCGTAAGATGTGAACGATTTCAAATTCTTCCATTTGTATGGTACCTTCAAATTCTTTCATTTGTATGGTATGCCACCTATCTTGATTTCACTTTTTTCATTTGTTTGGTACTTTTCAACGTATTCGAACTGGTGTTTGGATATGTTGAATAGCGTAGCCGGAAGACTACATCGCAAGACCGATTCATTAATTGAACCACCAAAATAGGCACGGAACTCATCGCGCTTGCTAATAATACTACCCAAAATTTTAATACCATATACAACGAATTCGCACACGTCTAACGCGTGTGAATATTGTTATACGAACTCTTTTATCAAACTGGGGCCTATTTATTCTTCGGATACTATCGGGAATTGAACCCGAAACCCCCGGGTGAAAGCCAGACACAGCTTTTTTTTAGAAACTCTGTAAATATACTCGTATACCTACTTTTTGTATTTATACTCTTGGTATGAGTAATTTGATCCGATCATATATTCGTTGAGTATGGGCTTAACAATTTCATACAACTCCTTTGATTTTTCTGATTTTTTTACAGTTCCTTCTTTCAAAATATCATTAACTTGATCTAACTAAACTTTTCCTGGTCTTCCTCTGCCCATTCTTCCATTCACATTTGCACTATATATGTGTTTTGTTAGTATATCTTCATTCATCCGTTCCAAGTACCCAAACCATCTCAGTGTTCTTCTTCATCTTACACAATACATCAGCTTTAAGTTCGCATTCACGATTACTAACTCCATTTCGTATTCCATCATACATTATCCCCTCATGTATTATTCTTAGTGCTCGCATTTTGTCCCATTGTGCAGCTTTAAAAAAATTATTTAATTTCTTAAGACATCTCATTGTGCAGCTTTAAAAAATCTATTTCATTTCTTAAATCTTCACTTTTCTTTAATTTTCAAAAGTGTTTATTTTCCATATTTCATAATAAGAACCAAATGCACTGAATAGGAAACAACAATGTTTTCACAAGAAAGGAAGAAAACATGCTAAATTTTAAAATTTCAATATGGTGATTGCCTCCTTCCGGCTATGAGACAGTGAAATGTCGCAGTAACTCCTACATATCACGTGGCTGTGGAGTCAAATCCTAAATCCGTATCTTCTCCCCCATATGTAGCAAATATGGTCAGAATCTTCCGGCACCTCACATAACTGCTTGCATTATAATTGATTTTTATGCAGGTTAGCTAGTCAAGCTTGGTCGTAAATAAACTGCCCTTATCGAGCAATACTTCTCAAGAGGTTCATGGCTTGCTCCTCTCAATGCTGTAAATTTAGATTGAATGTCAAGATGTCTCTTTTGTGTCCGTAAATCTAAGCATATGGTTTCCCTGGACCATTTTGCGTCTGCCAGTTCACCATACAGCACGTTTCTGGGGAGTATTCTTCATCCATTCTAACTACATGGTTGAACTAGCGTAGCCTTTTTATTTGAGGGTAACCATTAAACAAAAGCTATCTGCTTTATTGAGAATTTCTTCACTTTAATATGATTCTACCACACAATACTCAATATTTTGCGTAAACACCATATGTGGAAGCTGTTGAGTTTGCCTTATTAAAAATTTCAATAGTACAAACGTAAAGAGGTTATTTATTTCTAAACGTATTGCATCATCAATCAAGGTCCATCTGTAGTTATTTTGGCATGTTTTGATGTATGATATAAAATCTGACATGACGTTTGATTGACAAAGACACCGCAACTGTGGATTAACTAGGAAATGTTGGCTCACAGCGTGAATAAATTAGAACAACGAGTCTATTGCAGTAGTGAATGGAAGTGAGATATGTCTGTCGATTATGTACAATGGATGATCTCTGCTGATGGAGAGAGGTATTCAAACGTCTTAGATTTTTGTGGATCAAATATTCTAGTTTTTTAAATTTAAATCTGTTGCGAAATTGATGCAATCTAAATAAAGCACTTGATACATAATAAAAAAATATTTGTTTGGTATCGCATTGCACAAATGTCTAATCAGCATATATATTGTTCTATTTAATTTTTTTTCAACCATAAAAAGTTTGTTTCAATTGTTGGTTGATATTGGGTCGTAACTAAGCGTTTTAGCATCCCGAGTCAGTAAAAAATTACACCCCTTACGGAATACAAAACTTGTATCTTTGATAGTGATTTTAACATATAATAGGGTAGGCATGGACAAATGTACGAGTATATATATAAATATATATATATATATATATATATATATATATATATATATATATATATATATATATATATATATATATATATATATATATATATATATATATATATATATATATATATATATATATATATATATATATATATATATATATATATATATATATATATATATATATATATATATATATATATATATATATATATATATATATATATATATATATATATATATATATATATATATATATATATATATATATATATATATATATATATAATGGATTTAAATATGTTTTTAGTAATGCTACTAACGACATCCCTCTGAGAAATACGGAGTTAATTTTCGAACAACATATTTAAAATGAAATAGGCCGTAATTGAAAAAATCTAAATAGATTTTGAGCATTATAAATATGCCCATGCCAGAAGAGCTGATTTAAAGATATTGCGAAATTATGAAAGCTAGTGAGCACGAGTATAAATTACAACCGATATAGAGCGACGTAATCGACCAACAAATTAAGCATTTGTCTAAAGGTGTGTTCTGCATTAATAAAATATATTCTCGATTGGAGAATATTTCATTTTGAAATCAATACGAGAATTAATAGCTCATAATAAAGTTGAAAAAATCGACAAATAAATCATCTTACACACGTTGCACGAGATCGACAAGATTGGTATTTATAAAAGCTCAGCTTCTCACTTTTCGATCAGGTGTTTGGAAATATCGAAACGTTTTAGATAGAGCGATAAACGTGATCGATAGAGTATTAGATATGATAATATTTTGGTTAATTTATCAAGCTTGCGAGTACTCGTGAGCTTGTTGTTGTTTTATTTTATTATGAAGAGCCTTAGGCTAATTTGAAATTTTTGTGATAAATTGATTTGTATAATTTTTTGGGGGAACGCTAAGTTTTCTGCCAATATTCAATATTGTCCGGGATGTTCTTGTTTTTAAGTTGAATTCAAGAGCAAAATTGCGCAAAACGCTCGTGGACGGTGGTTTTCAATATTTTCAGTATTTCAGCAATTTCTCGTGTTGTAGAGCGCTCGTGATTGTCGGTCAAAAGCTTGATTTGACTGCCTAAATAGTAAAAGACCTAGATAATACAACTTTAATCGCGAATAAAGAAGAATATTTGTTTAATCTAATCATCCATTTAGTTTCAGACCATCAGGGAACAACGACGCTGAGCCATGAACAAGACGAAAAAAAGGGTAAAGAAAAAATATAGACGTGTCGTGCACGAGCCCCTATTATATAATATTAAGAATCATAAATTTGGTTGGAATTAATTTGAAGTCATAATGTGTGAGGTCTTAAATGATATCCACAAAACCAAACATGTCTAAATTAATTATCTTCAAGAAGGCATTAGTTTCCGTCAATATAAATGAGTTTTAACAGTTATACTTATAAATGATTTTCTTAATTTCTTTTTCAAACAATATTATCGCGCAATGAGCAAACGCAAACACTCAGTTAACACGAACAAATTGTACATCTCATTTTACTACACTACAAGTAATGAGCCCATTTGTCTTACAAAGAAACTGGTTTACTTGCAACTTGCTTCATCATACATTTAATAATAAATTATAATGAAGAATGAATGCGCTCTCACTTCGGGTTGATGGTGGTTGGTGGGTATGCAAAGCATCGATGCTAAGCAGATTATCATTGTAGGTAGGTTATGGTCGTAAATTGTGTAGGACGTTGTGAAAGGCATCCGTTATTGCCAACATATTATATTAGTTGGATCTTTGTATATGTTTTATAATGTCGCTATTTTGTAACAAGTTGTTACAAATAATTATGTTCGACTCTGAAAACTTGATATGTTATTTTCTGAACTGCCCTTAAGACTAATAAATAAGTATTTGTATCTCATGCCATGTTTTTCAAGATCAATAAGCCAACATTTAAATAATGTTGCGTATCATTTCTTTTTAATGACGATTATACTATATGAATTTTCATCATCAGTTAGGCTGACTCCATTGTTGAAAAATACCTCCCTTTTTTTTTTTATTAAACAAAGTTAATTATTGTACAAACATTTGTCAAGGCTATACCTATATACAAATTTATTACTTAACTAATCTTAATTATATGTTATAATTTATGAACTTACTTAATCTTATTTTCCTACATATCATTTAATTTAATTTATTCAATCTTAATATATGAGATCTTAGAAATAATTAACACCTACATACTACTTATAACTAGATAACAATTCTTACACTAATTATTTAGCAAAAACAAGTCCACTCGTTCAGGCTACTTGTATTCCATCACATTCACTCAGACCTTGGTCGTCCCAGCTAATACTGAAGGTGGACTAGTCAGGCAACAGATAATGCTTCGGGAGCTTGTGATTATAACGGAAGGTGATTATAATCGGATTTACTCTCGTAAGCCCCCAGGGCAGCGACTAAGGGATTTCTGTGATTTTGTTGACTTTTATAGAACTTCACGGTCCAAGCGAGGATGTGGTGTTGTAGGGTTTCTTCTCGCTGTTCAGCGTGAAGTCGGGTAAGATTTGTTCTGGGATGGGTGTTAAAAGATATCTTGAATGCCTTGTTCTGCATTCTCTGGAGTTTAAAAATACCTCCCGTCTCCTTCTCCACTCGTTCTCATTTCGGGCACATTGCTCCAGTCACTTTTTTATGTCATCCTACCATCTTGCTGGGATTTTTCCCTGTAATATGGAACCACTTGAATGCTTTGGTATGTATTTACAATGCTCTCGTCGTTGCAGGAAATCGGGAAGGATCCGTTCGCAAACCACGTTCATGTCATGGTCACAAATCTAGGACCAGAAAAGCTCAATCTGTCTTTTTAAGTCACGGTCAGTCTTTGTCAGACAGATTTATACGGATTTGTTTTTGTTAACTTCGTTAAAAATTTCATACAATAAGAGATAAAGGTATGAAAGTATAATATCTTTCACTGAGTGAAGTGACTTAGCCAAGAATTAAATTTCAATACAACTAAATTTGAGTTAAATAATTCATATTCGTGTAGTTTCTTAAAATTATCGCATGTTTCAATTAGTTTTCATTTTGGTTCAGGAATCTTTGATAATGTAAATCAATGGAATTGCAAAATGTCGAATAATTTAATGTGCTGTTTGGATTTATTTTACCATAATAGCTTTTTCTTTCATTCGTTAATTGTTCCAGATTTTGAGCCATACACCTAATTTTTGACGCGCCCCCTTAAAAAAGTCTAGCGGCACGAGGTCTGGTGAACGTGTGAGTATCTAATGCCACCAATCCACTCAAAGCATATATTCGGTAGATTTTCATCAAAATAAGTTCTCACATCACGATGGTATTCGGAAGGTGTTTCATCTTACAGGAAATACTTATTAAACCCCTCCTTATCCCCAAACACCTTTCGAATGAGTAGCATGACGGATGTCGGCAACAAGTTCAAATAAACGGCACCAGTAAACATATTTTTGGGCCATAAAATATTAATTAAAAAATGATGAGGGTCGTATGATATCGCTTCCATGCTATATGTGGGCACTTGGGCCATTAGTTTAAGACCACTGACTTAGATAATGTTTAAAAAAATCTTTGATATCATATTTTAGGTAATTTTAGATAAGCAATAGTTTTAACTCATATTTATTTAACACGTTCACTGCGTATAAAAGGTCATACAGAGATGCTGAAAATTCGCGAATTTTTGAAAACCCATAACTTTGTTAAAAATCAAATTCTACTTTCTATTGAAACATCATATACAAGTGTATTCCTTCGTGTCTTCAAAACACATGAAACCGGCGACGAATCCTTATCAGGAGACGTTTATGAGTGCACTCAACATTCAAGGCCACGGGAGCCGTGTTCGACGCAGTGAACGTGTTAAAGAAAAAAGCTTGTTGCTTCAATTCTATTAAGTTCAGTTTCGTTGAGACATTAATAGAGATAGGATACTTTTTCATTAAATAAAAAAAAAAAAAACGGCATCTTTAATTTCGTTCATTCATTAACTTGTATGGTAACTTTCAACACATTCGAATTAGTAAGTCAGAAATATTGAAGATAGTGGTCGGAAAAACAGTTTTTGTCTTCGACCCCATTAACCGAGTCAACGGCTTTATAACACCCTTACCTCGTCAGTGAAAACTGCCACATGTCTAGCGCGTGTGAATATTGTTACCACATGAACTCTTTTATCAGAATATTTTTTTAGATTCTATCGGGAATCGTACCCGAAACACTCCGGTGGAAGTCAAACGTCTTACTAACCAAGCCACTGAGATCCTCAATATTATTAATCGTAGAAAGATATTTCTAACTTTCAAAAATTTATAAAATTGACGACCGTGGTTGAACAACCACTAAAAAAGGAAAACTTTAGTCCATTGTAAGAAATATGACACAAGAATACAAAATCTTTCTGGTAAGTTGGTTGTCAAGAATTTTTAAGTGAAGTGATAGTCTAAGAATTAAAGGTCTGTGTTTCTAGTTTGCGCACAGTATGAGTATTCAACCATATTGTATGTATTAGCGCTAAATATCTATTACCTACGTGTCATTACTAAATCCTTAGAGTGCCAGGTGGTTTGCTCTTTACAAAATAGCACCATAAATGTCACAATTTATTGACTATCTTAAAGGATTATACTTGAAATAAAGTGCTGCAGAAAAACGAGCATGCTGGTAAACTAAATCTGACATAACGAAATTGGAAATGAACGAAGAAAACAAATTAAGTTCTTTGAAAACATTATATATAAAATTAATATTGTAGGAAAATTGTAATAATAAAAGGAAAGTTTATATAGCACCGTTTAGAGAACACTCTCTTCAAGGGCGAAATTCAACCCAGATTCAAATTTCTCTCATTATATCTGAATTGGTGATACGTACACATATATGTTGAAGAGCGTTGTCTCGAAATAATAATATTTTAGGGTGCAATAATACAAAAAATCACTGTAGTAGGGGCGTAACTTGCAATTTGTGGTCATGTGTGTGTAAAGTACTAATGCACGTGGATTCGTTAGCGACTAGCGCATAAAGATACTTTTACCTTACGAATTATTTACCAAGACTTTCGATTGTGCTGTTTTATTACACTTTCGTTGTATATAGTACAGTACAACCTGACTGATTTATTGTCGAGTGGTAATCTCTTCCAACTAACCAGAAAAATGTTAACGAGGTCTTCAATGAAAACCAAACTGAAACCCTTTTTAAACAAAATAGGTATCAACGAGAAACACACTTGCTTCTCTCGATATAAAAGACTTACCAACTAGGCCACGGAGATAATTAATTTCATGGGTACTATCGGCAATTGAACTCGAAATTCCCAGGTGCAACAGAAGCTTCGTACCAATTAAACTACTGAGCTCTACAGATTTAAGTTCTGAAAGAATACGTTTTCCATGACGAATTTGCAGGAGTGGATTTTCGTACTATTGTTGAGAATCGTAGCTCCAATAATATCACGAGTATTGCCAACTTCCAAATTATCTTAATAGAGCTTCGTTTATAAAAAAAATATCAATTACACCTAGATGGGCGCCAGTGAGCGATTAGTTAACGTCCGCTGCTTTTCAATTAAAGATCCTTCTAATTGCTATTTCAGTTGATAGTAGCGATGTTGAGGGCTTATGTAAATTTTGTTCATACGTAATTTGAGTTGAATATGATGAAGAGAAGTGTTGAACATTAATAAATATGTAAACTTTAGTACTATGAAATTTAAGATGAAGGTTCTCGAAGTTTTAGGAGTACATCCATAAGATACGTTTTCAAACTAAGACGATACAATTTTAAACTACGAGTATACATTTTTAAACTAGGAGTAGAGTAAAATTTAGTAGTTCGAAGTAATTTTTTGTTAGTAAAAATCCAGATATTAGCTCGAACAGAAAGACATCATTCTGGATGCCAATGGGTTTGGTGGATATGAGCATTATTTTGAATCGAATGAAAGAATACAGCAAGTTGAATATTTCTGCTGTTAAGGTATTTTCTTACATGACGGAAGAGTAACGAGGGATATCGAAGGGTGTGTAGCGATAGGAAACAAAGTCAATGGGGTTTAAAACATATGTACTCACATAGGATAGTATCAAAACCTGCCAAGATGATAATCCACAACAGTATTTTAGTACCAACTTTGATTTACGCGAGTGAAACGTGGACGTGGAACAAGACTAAAAAGAGCCGAATAAATGCTGTAGAAAAAGTCATATTTTGATTTTGATTCTTTTATCTGAAACACACGCTCTCAAACCATCGCAGTTGTTTAGAAGGTGGGTACTTCTGTTGTTTTGTCATGATGAGGGTCATCTTCATTGAAATTGAAACTAAGTTATGGACAAAAACCACCCAAAATATATAAAATACATATGGACATTACAGTAGACACCTGGCGGTAATATATATCGGGGTTAAGAAAGAGACTGTCGACCATAACCGGCTAACTTCGGCTTTGTAGAGCGTCGTCTCTGTCATTCATACAAGTGTTCCGTCACGAGACTGTTAGCGTGCGACAGAGACAGAGACGACGCTCTACAAAGCCGAAGTTAGCTGATTATGGTTTATAGTCTCTTTCTTAATTCCGATGTGTATTACTAACCGCCGGGTACTGTAACTATGAATTTAAATAATTTTATATTAAAAATATAATAATAACAGAACGACATTTAGAGAGCAGTCTCTCCTCAAGGGCGCTCTAACTCGGGAATCGAGCCCACCAATATTGAAGGATTTAAAATATTAAAAAAAATATATTATTAATTGAGTATAGGGATATGAAGATGACAGCTGCTTTCATTGATTTGGTAGATCCCCATATCTTCATATATATTATAATAATATGACTATTTATACAGTGCTGTTTAGAGAGCAGATTGTCATCAAGGTAAGAATGTAACGTTTTATACATGGACATGCGATTGTAAATAAAGTAAAATTAAAATATGTCAAACGTATTTATGTTATATAACTATGAGTAGGATTTTAAATACAAGTATATACGATTTATATTTCGTGGTTATTTAATTTAGTTATTTTTTAGTTTAATTTTTAACAACCGTTCTCGAATATACTTCTTCTTAATATACAAATCTGAAGCTTAATATTTAAGTTTTTTTCTGGTTCCTAACTTAATATATTTTTTATTTAAAATATAGAAATATCCCATTTGTCATTTTATAATGGACTCCTTTGAGACTTTTCGTTTTTTCCTTCTTGCTGACAGTTAACCTTAGGTGGTATATGTGGGTTTACTTTTTATTTTGTTTTCTGCCATACGTTTTTGTTTTTTTTTTTATTTATTCTTTAATCTAGATATGTGGGGGTGTGGGATGGAAGCCCCCCGATGCCTTTGCGGTCGGGCTCGCCCTACATTGGTGGGGTGTATCTCGGCCGGGGGAATGTTTGTGGGATGAGCCCGGAACTTTTAATGTCTTTTCTCTTGAATGTATTTTTTTGTCATCTATTTATTTTCTGTTTTTTTTTTATCTTCTTGTTCTACGTGTTCAAGGGTGTGGGCTGAAAAACATCTGGTGTCCCCGTGAATGGGCTCGCCCTATATTGGTGGGGTGTATCTTGACCGGGGGGATGTTATTAGATGAGCCCAGACCTTTTGATAGCTTCTGTTTTTTAATGTATTCTCTTTTTAATGTGTTCTTGAAATGTGTCTAAATGTATTATGTACATACTATGTTGCTATCAAGAAACCTGTATTTATTTATTTTAATATTTATTTAAAATATAAAATATTTTATTTAAAATAAAATATATAAAAAGTGAGCGATAATTTTTTATATAAAAATATTTTAGTTTAAAAAAGAAAACTGTTCCACTATCCAGAGATCTTCACAGGTTCGTATTGTATGAAGAGAGTGTGTCGTTTATTCTCTTCAGATTGATGCGGCTTGATGATAATGACTTGATGTCGATAATTTGTGGGCGGGTTCGAGCATTTATCATCGCTGGTAATTAAACATGAATACATTTCACCATTACAGGGTCGACTGCAGAATTCTGATTATAATAATAATATTTAATTGTAATAATAGTTTAACTTGTTTTAAAATATACAATGGTAAGTATATTGTCATTCGGTAATCTCTCATAACCAACCAGACAAGAGTTATGAAGATTCGTACTAGTTACTAGGTGAAAGGTTATAACTTTATAAACAATAATAATATTATAAAAAAAAAAACTAAAAAAAGTCAACATACCAAATATTTTACAAATTTCATTAAATAACGAAAAAGAAAGAACATAGGAAAGGATAAAAAAAGAATCTGTAGAGAAACACATTTCGTCATTGAATATATATGTATTTTACGTCGCTATTTAAAATAAGCTAAGGATGGTTCGTCGCTAGGCCTCGTTGTCGAGGATCCCCCCGTCATTCCGTTAATTCAATTGGAAAGCGAAGTTGTGCCGTGAATGTTGTTTTTGAAGTGGGTGAGCCGTTGCACACTAGCAAACTCACCAGCCACACTGCTGTACAGGATCTGATGGCACACCGAAGTGAGACGATCGGTGCACACCTGTATGATTTTTGATGAGGGGTGGTGGTACAGTAATGTAAAAGTGATAATATATGATTTCTATTAAAAGTAATAATATATGAAACAGCCTTTCAATTTCTTCTATTTATATCTTGAATTTCTCTGATATATCGTCAAATATACGTTTTGTAATCGCTGAAGTTTGTTCAGTTATTCTTCTATAACATAATAACATACGTCCTCATATTCAAGTATTGGGAAAAGCAGACTGCACGCAGGCAACAGCCTCTGCAAAAACTTTTTGGTTCAGACTAAATTATTACTTTTTTCAATTTCCTCGAAACTGCTTGAAATTAAAAAGCAATTGTTAGAGAATTTGAACAATATTTGATTGTACATAAAACTATTGGCTTAGGCCAAAACAACCGTTTAAAGCTTATAAGCAATCAATAAGTAATTCTAACAATTTTTGGTTGTATATAATTCGATACATTTTTGATGAAAAAATCACTTAAAATAATTTCTGATTTGATTTAATATTTTAGTGAGTGATAGTGAGAACAAATCATAAGGTTTGAGTCACGTATTATGTTCGATAGTTTGTTTCTAAAAGTAAGAACACTTATCGCTATTCATATAAGTTTATTTATAAAAGTCAGTAAAAAAATCAGTTCACAGTTTTATATTAACCCCTTTATATGATTCATTTCAAGAATGCAGAATTGTTGTTTTTTTTTATTTTAGATGTTGTTATCGGAAATACATTTTGTTGCTCGAAGAGGAGTGCTTTAATACGTGGTCGAGTGTTTTTCTCCTTCAGACCATATCGGGCTATCAAGGACTTCAATTTTCGCCAAATTCGAAGCGATTGAGCAATTACTTATTCGAATTTTTTAATTGCGTTATCTATAATTGCAACGTAGAATTAATTGAAGTCATTTCAGACATGTTTCAGCTTAATTTGTTCATTAAATGCAATCTTATCAACTACATCATTATACTTGCCACCAGCAACAGCCCTGGAAGGCACATCTATGTTTTAATTTATGACTAATGAGTCAAGAGCGGGAAGAAATTTGTAAAATGTTATTGAATATTGAAATACGTCTTTGAATATTAATTGAGTGCTTTTATCTGTTTTTCACATTAAGCCGTATAAGTACATCTCGTCTGTGATTGATGTTTGAGCAAAGAAAATAAAAATCTTTCTGCCGATTTCAAATTAATGTATTTAATTTTTTATTTGCCGTCAATTCGGAAGTAAGATTTCTTTTCAAGATTTCCGAAAAAAAGTTTAGAAATTATTTTGATAGAAAGTTTTTTGATACGAATATATTTTATACGATATTGAAGCGATCTTTTATTGATAAGTTAATTTTTTTTTGGTTAATATAATACAAGTCAATCTAAATTGAAAATAAGACACGCGGAAAAAGGGGAAAAATATTGTTACCTGGTAAGATTTACGCACTATTCCTTCAGAAAAATATACAATTATTTCCTCTGTATGATTCATTGGCTATAAAAACCTCACAGTATAACTCAACGAGTTTATTGCCACCTGGTAAACAACCTAGAAAGATGTTGAAGAGGCCTTGAGTAAAAGTCAGATTGGATTTTATTTTAATGGGTATTAACGGGTATTAAACTCGTGACCCTTAAGATGGAAGACAGATTTTTACCACATGTTTGACGACCTCCGTGGTCTAGTTGGTATGACACCTGTCTTCTGAACTGGAGATTGTGGGTTCTGTTCCCGCTGGAAGCCAGATTAAAGGAAAAGGGATTTTTAAGTCTGCCTTTCACTCAAGGACTAATACACATCTTTTGGTTGATGTACTTGGAAGAAATTGCCAAATGGAAATAATCCCACAGGTTTGTATTGTAATAAAAAGAAAGGGCGCTGCTATAGCTGCCAGGAGTGATTTGCTTAGTAATTGTGGGTTCGAGACTCGAGTTAGAGCGCCCTTGAGGAGAGTTTGCTCTCTAAATAGAGCTACATAAAATTGTTCTTTGAATTGAATTACCAGATTGACCACGGAGATTGCACATGGTATGTATCATTTAGGTGACGACCTCTGTGGTCTAGTTGTAAAGACGATTGACTTCTACCCGGGAGTTTCGGGTTTGATTTCTGATAGAACCCAGAAATAAGGTCTTAGCCTGGTAAAAGAGGTGCGTGGGCGCGCGATAACGCACTGGACTTCCGTGCGGAAGATTGTCGGTTCAAACCCCGCGCTGTGCTACTCCCCTCGAACGACACAGGCACTTTTTCCGCTTAGTGTTCGATGGCATAAGAATACCTATGACTTCATTCATATCTATTCTTTTTAAAAGAAAAAAATACAATTAACCACCTGGTAACAATACTTATACGCACTCGATGTGCGCGAGTATTGTTGATTTTTTATGTACTAAGTAGAACTCCAAACACGTCACGTTCGACGATGAACCATACATTTTGTACCTACTTCAGTGGTGCTAAACTCGAAGGTTCGGTGAATAATACCCAAGACAATGTTGTCTCTCAGCCACGCTCTTCAATACGTTGGAATAACTTATTCGTATATGCTGATGGAGTACCAATAGACATAAATTAATGAATAGTATTTAAATTTTTGAAATAGACCCATGTTTAAATTTGAAGTGGCGTCTGTGAATTAATCAATTAAAAAGTATTACAGATTTATAAGAACCTGTTTTATGATGTATACCATTTTCAATGTTGTGAGAAATTTATCTAAATTATAGTTTTATTATTTTACGATTAATCTGACCAAAACTCAACGACTAAAAAATATCTTAATAGTCGATGGATGCTATGTGGAAGACACGAAAATGTCGATTTCCGTGAGATTAAGTAACATGTCTTAAAATCGGTACATTTGCTGTCCGATACGTCAGATATGAAATTAAGATAAAGTTATTTTTAATATTCAACCTATTATTAATCACAGATTTACTTTCACTGATAATTTTAAAATGAAATGGATATATCCGTCTAAATATCAGGTAAAATATAAGTGATATTTTCAGTTTTTATAAAAACAAAATTTAAAAAAATCTTTAACGAAGAAAAGTTGAAATATTTAAATTATTCTTGTTTTTCTTCTTATTCTAGGTCTCTTGGCCTGTTAAGGTCCTGCATTGTTTCCCTCTTGTGATGTCGACTGCCAGCTGTTTTTCCATGGACCTCCCAAAAGATGGAAAGACAGCTATATAAATTATGTTTTTTTATTTTTAGTGGATTATTTTCTTAAAAAACAATCATAATTAAAAACATTACATATATGAAATGATTTAATTTGTGGTGGGGCTGAAAAACATCTATTGTCCTCGCGGCTGGGGTCGCCCTATATTGGTGTGGTGTATATCGACCGGAGGGATGTTATGAGATGATCCCAGACCTTTTGATAGCTTATCTCTTAAATGTATTTTCTGCTATTTATATTGAGATATACGAGTAAACGTGATTTTGGAACGTATTAAAACATTTACATACTATCATATATGTATGTTGCTATCAATACACCTATATATGTATACCTTTTTTTTTTAAATGGTTTGTTATACAGATTTTAGTATAAATATTCCTTCAGAAAAATATACAATTATTTTCTCCGTATGATATATTGGCTATATAAACCTCACAGCATAACCCGACGAGTTTATTGCCATGTGGTTTTAACTGTTTAATAGTTTTTCGGTATTGGCACTTGTATTACATTGTTTTGAACTTTTGTTGTATACTCATGCTGTACAATTTGAATGATTGTGACAATCTCTTTCAACTAATCAAAAATAACTTTTAACAAATCTTGTGACAATATCTTTCAACCAATCAAAAATAGGTTGAAGATGCTTTAGCGTGTGTCCTAGTAGGGCGTGCTGATGATGATGTTGCTGACATCTCTGTATTCGCTTTAGTCGAATTCTGTGTTCCTTTTCGTTCGGGGTCATCAATTTAGCGGTATGCTTTAGTCGTACGTCGTGATGATGATGATTTGTTTTGTATTTAAAATAAAATACGTCGATTCAGGAATGCGAAAAAGTGAGAGTGAATAATCAATAAATAGGAAACAACGATGAATGGTCAAGTGAATAATAACAAGTGCTCTTTATTTGTTGATAAGTAGGTATATATACAATTTCAGAACGGGGCGCGTGAATGCGTCCGCGGTATATCTTGATCTCACTCCTGTGCGTACGAGGTGGTCGCAGACGTTGCCAATGATATAGTGGGTAGAATATTTATTGCCGAAACGGCGAGACAACGCGATGCGCTCTCTTTCTACCGTGGAATGCGATATAAACATTATTTACGTATAAACAGTATTGACGTTCTGGTATGTGATCTTTGTACATATTCAAAGGTTGATTCATCGGTCGTTGACCGTGCATGTTGACAATATTTAGGGATCACGTCGGTATTCCCTACATGGCTCCCCTCCTAGTGAGCGTAGGGAGCGCGTGCCCTACGCGAAACGTTAGGTTCCGGTGCATCTGGCGCCTGGACTGGTTATCTGTTTCCCTTTATCGAAGTAGGTACGTGGATAACAGCAGCGAGCGGCGTCTTTTCCCGGATCTGCAGTGTCGTACAGATGGGTGATGCGGAAGCGGGGGGTAGGTTTGGTCGTGTCTCGCTAAATTCGGATTGTCTGCGGTGCGTTGGTCGTCGATGCTTGGTTGTGTAGATCAAGTTGCAGATGGCGTCCGATGTGGAGGGTTGATCTGCAGGTGCTTGATGATGGTGGGGTCTGCGGTGCTTGTGGCTGTAGCGTGGTTGTAGCGTGGTTGTAGCGATGTCCGTGGTTGTATCGATGTTGTAGCGATGCTTGTCTGCTCCAGCATCTTGTCGGTCAGTAGTTCGTCGAGGGAGGCAATCCTGGGAGTCGTGTGGCTGATCGCCAGGACTGACCTCACATGAGCTGGCGTCAGGCTCGTCCACATCAGATGTAGTGTTGTATCTGAGTGACGGCTCTGGTGTCCTTGCTGACGGCGTGCTTGGCCAATTCACCGGGGAGTAGAATCTTGACGGTGGTCTGGATCTCTCTGCTGGTGATGATGTTCATCTTGTTGTAGTAAACGAGGCGGAAGGCGTTGGTGGTGGTGCGCTCGAAGATGTCGTTGACGAAACTGTTCATGATGCTCATCGCGTTGCTGCTGATGCCGGTGTCGGGTTGCACTTGTACGGTGTTTATCGAGTCGGCAACACTCGATATAGTCGAAATACGTGTTCACTTTTCGTGCGGGGTCACCAATTTAGCGTGTGTCCTAGTAGGGCGTGCTGATGATGATGTTGCTGACATCTCTGTATTCGCTTTAGTCGAATTCTGTGTTCCTTTTCATTCGGGGTCATCAATTTAGCGGTATGCTTTAGTCGTACGTCGTGATGATGATGATTTGTTTTGTATTTAAAATAAAATACGTCGATTCAGGAATGCGAAAAAGTGAGAGTGAATAATCAATAAATAGTAAACAACGATGAATGGTCAAGTGAATAATAACAAGTGCTCTTTATTTGTTGATAAGTTGGTATATATACAATTTCAGAACGGGGCGCGTGAATGCGTCCGCGGTATATCTTGATCTCACTCCTGTGCGTACGAGGTGGTCGCAGACGTTGCCAATGATATAGTGGGTAGAATATTTATTGCCGAAACGGCGAGACAACGCGATGCGCTCTCTTTCTACCGTGGAATGCGATGTAAATATTATTTGCGTATAAACAGTATTGACGTTCTGGTATGTGATCTTTGTACATATTCAAAGGTTGATTCATCGGTCGTTGACCGTGCATGTTGACAATATTTAGGGATCACGTCGGTATTACCTACAATGCCTTGAGTGAAAACCAGACTGAAATCATTTACCTAAAGAATATCTTGGTTCCAACGGGAATTGAACCTAAAACCGTCTGGTTGGGAAACAAGCATCTTACTAACTAGGTAATTTTTTTTTTTTGCCTTGTTATTTCAAACAAAATATAACAATTTTTACACAAATATAAAACTTGAAAGATATTAACAAATATCTAAAGGAAAATGTAAGAGGATCAAAATTGTAGATATGTATTATATTGTACTCGTATTTCTATTATGAACAGTGCCACCTGGCGGGCTTATTGCCATATGATAGTCTCTTACCATATATTTACCCGAAAGTTGTTGAAGATGTATAAAGTGAAAACTAGAAAGATTTAAAAAAATGGATATTAAGAAGCATCGAAATCACAACCTTCGGGTCGAAAGACAGAGTCAAACATTTGGCAACATTGAGATTGCGAATAACGAAGACTTGGTCAGAAATAAAAGAAGAGTGAGAAAGAAACGAAAAAAAAAATTAAGCGGAGGATGAAGTGAATTCGGCGAGATACTGCTCGAATTGAAGCTGCATAGTTCAGTCAGGTCACAAACAGACTAGTAGGACAATCTCTAAAAGGTTGAAGATGACGTTGGCCAGACTGAAGAAGTAGGGTGAACGCGTTAAATATTAGTAAAGTATTCGTTACTTATGAAATTTACATTGTTAAAAAAGTTGTGAAACAATAATAATTTTCTATAAGACAAATAGCCATTTTTTAATGAAATTGACAAACATTTGGAAACAATGGTTTATCCATATTTAATATTATTCACGACTGAGCCTTAAAGAAATCATAATTTAATATTTTTAATTAGAAATTGAAATAAAATTTGTGAAAATATCAGCGTTATAGGCTTATTGTATATATATTTGACGTGAAATATATCGAATAACTCACACAGGCACAGTTATAACACCGTCAAAGATTATGTTAATTAAACAAAACTAGTTTATCACCGTGGGAAGAGGAATGTTTACGTGAGGCATTTGAAATAATTCAGACTTGAGAATGAATGAGATCTAATATATTCTTCTTCTTAATGCCATCTCATGTCGAAGGTCAACAATTATCATAGTAATTATCACTTTGTAAACTGCAGCTCTGAATATCGATATCGTGCTTACCCACAATACTCTAAAAAGGTTTATAAACCAAAAAGTTCTTCTTCTGTTATATCTGCAACTAACTTCTATTTCTCGGTGAATCACCAGCTAATGGATGAACCATCATCATCCAAAAAACCTTTCTCAAAACTGAGAAGCTTCTCATTTGGACCTTAGTAACATGCCAAGATTCAGAGCGTTATCGCAAGGTAAAACGCAGGTGCCAAATAATCGACATTTTGTCTTCAAAATAAACGATGAGAAGTCCCATATAATCTTCAGATTGTTAAAGGCAATTCTGGCAAAAATAATATACAGTCCATTTCTAAGAGCCATGTTCCTAGCAACAGTGGTACTCTAATACTTGAATAAGTCATTTGTGTACTGACGGAGGGTAGACTTACTAGGATAAGAGTCAGTAGACCTCAGCTTCGTCTTCTCAGCGTTTATACACGTATGTAGACCAATGTGAAAAGAGTTTTCTTATAAGCATATTATACGATGACAATTGTGGCCTAGTTGGTAAGACGCCTGTCTCCCAGCGCGGAGGTTGTGAGACAGGCGAAAAAAATGATTCCAGCGGGTTCAAATCCCGCTGTACCCATTTATTTTAATAAACGACTTCAGTCTGGTTTTCACTTAAGGTCTCTTTAACATCTTTCTCGTATGTTGGAAGAGATTGCCACATGGCAATAAACTCACCAGGATGTACTATATCCAACGAAAGTATGATACAATACAATACAATATTATGAATTTAATTGTAAAACTCAATAAATTATAATATAAAACATAACGATTTGATACTTAGATATGGAAAGGCTACACAATAACTTAAATGCAAGTGACAGGTCTGTTTCGCTTTACGAAAGCATTTTCGACAGTGTATCAAATCATTACGTTTTAAAATGGAGTTCTACAATGCAAAGACCAAATCAATTAATACAATAATACGAGTATATAAAGATATGGACAATAAAGCTTACGTTCATTTTTCTTTTTAGATTTATGTAAGAGAAAGGATAACTTACATAGCATTAAGATTGAGAAAGCACTCATTCATAAGGTTAATGTATCTGTATCGAATATCTATCTAATTTATTAAATTTATACCGTTATAAGTTTCATGAGCAAACATACATTTAATTTGAAAGTTTTAAAGCATTTCTGTTAACTATGTCAATAAAGATACGAATCAAAGTATATAAATTGTAAAAGATAAACTCGTTAAAGAGATAACAAGGAAAATCGTAACAACTATTAAATGTACGAGTCTTATAAAAAAGATCTTTTAAAAATATATGAAGTTCGATGACTATGATAGTTGCGGTACGTGCATCGAATGGAAGAGTCTGATATCCTAAGCGTTTCTTGAATAAAATGTCTGAAGAATGATTCCATCAGTAGATTGAGATTGGCAGATGAGAGGACTACGTCTTGAGGAACGTTTCGGAATTCCAGAACGGTCGAAGCTAATAAAATAATGAAGATGACGATTTAAATTGTTCCCTTTTAATGTTTATTGTGTCTTTCAATGCTACACATTAATAGTGAGAAAATCGAATGAGTAAAATCGGTGATTATTCTTGATATAGTAGAACATTACTATACGATATTTATTAAACCTAAAAATTTCATAGTATTGAAGTTGTCAAACTATTCATATAGAATAAATTATCAATTGCACATTACGCGAAACCTTTCTAACTCACACTGCACTTGTATAAATCAGTTTGTTTGTATAGATAGCGAGAGCAACCATTTGGATATAAAGAAAGAACCCAATCCACATTTTACCTGTTCTTAGATAGTTGAGAAAACATCCAAACACTTTATATTAACTTGTTTGGAACATTTTGTAAGACTCAATTGAACAACAAAAAAGTCTTATTTTACTATCAGGTTGATTAATGGGTTTTGATATTTCAAAGAAATAAAAAAAAATATTTAAGAGCGTTGGTCCCTTTTTACATATATATGTTAACATACATCCATTTGTTCTTCGTTATTAATTCCAATACGATCTTTAAAAGCTCGCCGGCTTCTGAAATTGTAGGCAATCTATCATAGATCTTATGACCCCAAAGTTCAAAACTGACATAGGTTGTCACTTGAATTATGTATGAGTGTAAGGATATTGAACGAGAATTATCAAAACACTTTTTAAAGCCGTGACTGGATTAAAGAACATTAGAAAAACCTGGAAAAAGTATTCTAAAACAAATTAATAAAAGTTGAAGAACTGATATTTAAGATAAAAGTGGTGTAGGTACTGAAATATTTTTGATGTATTGGGTGACAGGTGTTCGCTCACTGAGAAAGGCGTCAACATTACATCATGTGAGCATTATACAAGGGCTTGAATACTTATTATTCGGTAGACTAATTATTTTTTAATCGTATCGCGTGTAACTATAAGTGGTTCTTCCGTATAATTATCTCGAGCGTATGAATAGTAAATTGAGTAATACTTAATAGATGATTTGCTTCCAATTATTCGGTAAGCGCTTAAATGCTTTCAATGGGTTTGTTTAATTACCGTAAGAGCTTTTTTTTTTTCATTAAAAGCTACTATTGGTTGTCCTGAAAGTAATTTCGTTTTTTGGGCCAAATTAAAACGCAACATTGTACCAAATGCTCGTAGACAGTGGTTTTTGATATTTTCATCATCTCAATAATCTCTCGTGTCGTAGAACTCTGGCTATTCTCGATTAAATACTTGATTTGCTCACCATCAGTGGTAATCGTTCTTCCAGAGTGAATACCACCTTCTTGTGTCGTATCACCATTACGGATTATTTAAATCACATTTGGCATACATGATCGTTTATTACACCGTTACCATATACTGTACATATATATTTTATGGTTTGTGTCGTATTTTTTTCCTTTATGGTAATAAAAAAGCAACAATCACCGAAAAAATAATTTATTTTGTTCCATCTTCAAAATGATGCCAACGTTAAATACCCTAACCCCCCCACTTTGTATTGTGTTTTCTATTTCACTCGTCACGGCTGAAAGGTATTCATTCATTATGGAACGAAGGAAAATTGTTTCAGTCAGTATACTTATTCACCTTCATCGAAATCTCAATTTTCCTTATTCAATTTTTACACAATTTAACTCTTATAATTTGTTTTTATCAAGACTTTCGTCTTGTTTGTGCTCCCTGATGATGAGGTGAAAGTATTGAAATCGGTAGGGTTATACCGTTATAATAAGTGGAATAAACAGTGTTTGATAAAAACAAATTACAATGTATTTAAACCTCCACAATATGAATGCCTTAAATATAAATAATATACAATTTAACTCTTTATGGGATAAACGGTCTGTATCAGCGTCTCACTAGACTTATTGCTCGTTCTGAGACAGCTGACTTACACCCGCTAGTTTAACATATAAAGGATGTAATATGTCAGAGCTATAGCCACTTTTGAGATTTGATAATTCGAACAAAAAATAAGTAACATATATTGACACAATATCATTGAAAAACTATCGCCCTCGAGTCACCGCCCAACAAAATATAAAATTAATAGTCACTTGTTATACACATTTTACATTATCGCTTCATAATTACAAGTATTTACATATTTCATAGTAATAAACTAAAAAAAATGCACAAAATACGAAATCTATAAGTCGATGGTCATCATTTTTTTTAATTAAAAAAAAACTACCCTTCTTTCATTCTTTAGGGCAGGCAAGGTCAACCCGCGGCCAGCCAGTGTTTTGTGTGGCCTGCGAGGAGTTTTTTTTTTTAATAAATTATGAAAGAAATAACAATAAAACATAGTTGTTTAATATACATGACACACTCTAGATTACCGACACGAAGAAATTCACATAAAAATACAAAATATGTGCATGTTTATTTTTTACGTGTAAAAGGAATCCAATATAATTCCTCGATTTATTTAAGTGTTTATGTAATATTCCACTTATCATATATAATGTGAATTGTATTTACATTCAATAAAAAAATAAATATTAGAATTAGTCGGCCCTCATGGTTCAGCCGTTTGGCTTAAGAACTAAGGGTCTCGAGTTCGATTCCCGGTGGTGTCATAATTGTTTTCATTGTGATTCCGGTCGGTAAAATCGAGTATGAGTATACCTAATATATTCTTTGGTGGTGCTTTGCACGAGTCTATTAGCAAGCCGAGGTTACACCTAATAGTGGAATGCATCAGGTTTTAAAATTTTGGTATTCCTATTAATTAAAAAAATACATTTGCGGTCCTCGAGATACACATGCCCCAAAAATGTTGGCTACCCCTGTTTTAGGGGAACTCAAGTGATGGGTGAAAATAATTACTTGCACATATATTGTATGTTTTTGTGGCACATAACAGCAGTCACATCAAAAATACCGCATTATTAAAATTTCGACTGCGAATTATTCTAAGGTTAAGAAATTTACTATCATATACTTACGAAAACTACAATATCTATTGCATGCAATAACGTATCGTATTCGAGGAGATTTTCTTTTAAGATAAATTTATTGTACGCTTTAAACTAGTATGTTTCCAGGGCAACTAGAAAAAAAATCAGTGAAAGTAATTATTGTAAAGGTTTAATAAGAGAATAAGGAAGGGTATAAAAGCGACCGAGAAAAATGTGGAAAGACCGGAACGGAAACACAACCAAGAACTTGAACACGCCATAAAAGAAAGCGCCTCAAACAAGGAATTACGTTCGCCGCGCCGTTAATATTGAGTAACAGGGAAAAATGTAAGCGATATTTTAAACATATGAATACACTCGTAGGTGATCGATTTATGGATCTGTATTTATACTAATTTATTAAACTACTTTTACAAACATGTCTTATCTATAACATTTGTAGGAAAAATGTTTTGTTATATAAAACTATATAACTACTCTTTGGTATCATGGATATATTATTTATGGTCATTATCATAATCTCCAGCTGTTTCTGAGCACTGTCGTACGTGAAGCCTTATTTCCTCTTTTTTACCAATATAACTTCTTTCAATAATTAATTAAAAAATACAATTCACACTATAAAATATATTGATCTTTTAATAACATGTATATTTATGGTGTAAAGTCCTTCGGAGTTTATACCACGTGACGATCTCTGCGGTCTAGTTTGTTAGGCATCCGATTTCCAAACGGGGGCTTTGAGTTCGATTTCCGATAATATAAAAAACCAATAAAAAAGGGTCTCAATCTAGTCGAGTTCGTCTAGTAACAATAGTCACACGCAATAGATGTTTGTAAGTTTTGTTGCGTCTTCACTTCACTTTTAGTAGTATATCCAATAGGTGATGTGATGACAAACTGTGAGCTCTGTAATGAAATGCATGATTCTTCGAATCACAAAAACTCAATGGATGGGAACGAAAACAATTTAATCTCCAGGCCACACTCTTCAATATGTCCACATCACCGAATTGAAAATGTTAAGGAATGCCACATGAATAAATAAATAGCGTGTTTCTGTTATTCAAAGTACCGATTTTCAGCGAACGTTGCAGTTCTCATCTTCAGGGTTTGTTGACAATAAATTTTACTATCATTGATAGCGGCTGATAACAAAATTTATAATCAACGAGTCCTGAATCTATGATATGCAACGTTTTTAAAATGTCGGTATTTGGGGACATTTATTTATTTTATTTATTATTACACATGACAAGAAATATACACAATTTGCGAAAAAACAACAGGTAATTTGATTTGTACATACAATTTTAATGTATCTGGGTTTGTTGCCTTTCATTTGTCGTATCCCCAGTAAACTAGGCTTTTGCCTGTATCTCACTGAGGATATTTAGCATGAAAAAATAAATCGATACTTCTTTCCGATTTTTGATTACACAAAAATAAAACCCCGTTGCACGTTAAACATTAAAGCGTGATTTAAACTCTGATAAAACTTTTATCATAGATAACCATAACCGCGAAAGCTTAAAAACCAAATTATCAAAATATTAGATTTGAAAATCATTAAATAGCAGACAATAACATCGCTCCAGAAGCAGTAGGGTAGTGGGCCATTATGATAGACTACAACTAAACTGTAAGAAATGGGAAGAGTTGATTGGAGATCGATAAAAGTATCATACAATTCTATGGTGGTGAGACTTCAACTTTAACTCGAAAGAAAAAGGGCAAAATATTGTTGACAGTGATGATAAAAGTTAAAATATTGCTACTGATTCATTATTTTATTTATGTTTATTTTTTCAGTAAAATCAATTAATGTCACAAATTTATGCTATCGAATTGCGGTCAAAAAATGAATGACAGGATCATTTCAAGAGAAGCAAACCTGGATGCTCATAATGAAATATTGACTCCGACATATGTTAAGAACATGTAATCGAATTTCTAACTTAAAAAAAGTGATGAAAGAAAGATAAAAGTGGTAGAAATAACACTATTGCCTATATGTGGAAAAAATATTTATTGCAGGATAAGGAATGAAGACATTTGGAAAGAATGCTGATTGATATAAGATGCAGTATTTGATTAACCCTTCCTTCCCTGTGATGTGTAACTTGTACAGATTGCTTCTAAAAACTTTAATATCTCTATAAATATAATAAATACTGGGTTCAGATTTTAGGTATTCCTCCATAATACATTTACGCATTGAATGAAAAAAAAAGCATTAATAATAATTAACACTTATCGGCCACATCAGAGATATTTTGTGAAAATCGGGAATATATTCACCACAATCAAACGTGTGCCAGCGTGTGACGTAGGTATTCTCATTCTAAAAAAACCGCTATAGGGGAGGAAGCGACGCTATTCACATCTCACTCTACTTCGGTATATGGGAACGCAAGAAATAGAATCTCAATTCGCTCGCTTGTTTCGCTTCAGTAGCTCGCGGGCATTCGTTTGAGGTGGTCACTTTGCCCGTTTTGTGAACGTCTGCCGATGTTTTTTTTCATGTTTTCAGCAATTAAATTTCAATTATTATCACTTTTGACTTCAAATTTAATTTATTTAAGCGATTGGCTATGCATATTCTTATTTTTACGATTTTAAATCGCTCATTTTTACATGTGTATTGTTGATGTGTATTGAATACACAGCACCGGAACGCACTGATTTTTTTAGCACAGGAAGGGAAAGGTTAAAAACGGAGAGTGATATGGTTTGGCTACGTAGAATGATAAAGATTTGCCAAAATACTGAATAAAAGAAGACAAAAAAGTTAAAAATACCTAGTTAGGAAGATTTAAAAATGTGACATTATTAAATAAAACAAATTTTGAAAGAGGGAAGAGTAGAATAGCCTTTATAATAAGAGAGTATGCAAGATGAGATGTATGGACGTAGCAGAAGGAAAATGTATGTGTCAGGATATAATTACGTGGATATATGTTCTCTTTGTTTAATCCAATAGAGACATGGTATCATGGTGGTGATGATTTATATTTTAATTTCTTAATCATGAATATGTTTTCAATACAATGAAAATAAAGATAACACCAAATTATTTCGTACATAACATAAGATACCGCTGAATAACTCGTATGTTTCAATGAAATAGAAAATATTTTCGAATTGCGAATGAATGACATTGAACCATTTTCACAAACATGTAGATCGTAATAATTGCAACCTCATCGTTATGTTTTCATTCAATACAGTATCGTCAATCATCTTTATTTTCAATAGTTGCCAATTATCCATTTATTGACAGAAACATTTAGATTGATTTCATATTCATGTATAGTATTTAATAAATCATCAACTGTAATTGCAAAAAATATTTTTTATAGAACCTACGTTAATTGTTAATAACTATGTTGTACGTAAACGTAAACTACGTAAACGTTGTTTTAATATTAAAAAAAATTTAATAAAAAATATATAATCCGTCTTTTGAATTTTTATAGAGATCACGCGATTTCAATATTAGTTTTTTCAAGAATTTCAAAAGTAAACTAATTATTAACTAATTTCCATGTCCGGCTATCAATTGTTAACTTTGCCACGTGCTTTCAGTAAAAAGAAATATATAGCACTCTACTATTTTCATTAATCAGATCTTGCCCTTGCATGGAGTTCCGATATTCGGATGAGTTAACATGTGTTGTGAGACCTGTATAGCCCCACAATCACATTTAATGATACTTTCGTTCAAGAAAATATGTATTTGCATGTTCACCTTATATTAAGCCACTCCTTTTCGGAGTCTATTCCGAGATCTCCATGAAGGTCAAGGCAGTTGATCTCCTGGTGCCGTCTTTTCCGAGAGTTCTATCCAGTCGTCAGATATTTTTTTTTCCATTTCAGAGAATATGCTTTATCTGGAGGAATTGCCAGTCATTGTTCTCATTTCGTGAAACTATTCCTAGATTTCATTCTCTATATTGCTAGCTGGTGATCATATAATGTGTGATTTTGGCCGTAATATATTAAATTGTTTAAGGTTCACATGTTAATTTGAAAAGTTTATTTTCGCTATGAGTATAATTAATTCTATTTTATTTTTTATCCAAAGCTGATGTCAAATGATAGTTTTTTTAATAGGCAATTCACCCAAACTAGGATGATTTGTGCACCAAATTAAAGTTACTATACAATCGTGAGTCTATGGAATTATGAGTCAATCTCATAAAACTTTAAAAAAAAAACAATTCTAGACAATTTAAAGATTCAACTGATTAAGCTTAAAAAAAACAATTCTAGACAATTTAAAGTTTCAACTGATTAAGCTTCGTTCCTCAAAGAAAGAAATAAACATTCATTGGACTCGATAAAGATATGGCGTTTAGTAAATTAAATCTGTCTCGCAAAGGACAACCGAAAAATACATGGTCTATAGTTTCATCATCCTGACCACACTCGCAGCTGGGACTCTCCACAATACCCATTCTGTTAAGATGGTTAGCCACCACGCAGTGGCTCATACGCAAACGACACATGATTGACTCTTCAAACTTTTTCATTCTTTATTATATTAAACCATGGTTTCAAAGGGATAGATCATTAGATTGATTTATATCTAAAGTCCTTATTTACATCAGTTATATTCCAATCCACCACCCATCGGTGCCATTGATAATTTATCTTGATAGAATAACACTCTTCTTTTGAAAAGCTAACTCCCTGTATTCTGAGCCAACCTGGAAAGGCCATATAAATACTATTTGGCAGAATTATTTATGAGATCACGTCATTATATGGATGCTAGTCCATGCATTATATGGATGATAGTCCATGCATTATATGGATGATAGTACATGCATTATATGGATGATAGTCCATGCATTATATGGATGATAGTCCATGCTTTATATGGATGCTAGTCCATGCATTATATGGATGCTAGTCCATGCATTATATGGATGATAGTCCATGCATTATATGGATGCTAGTCCATGAATTATATGGATGCTAGTCCATGCATTATATGGATGATAGTCCATGCATTATATGGATGCTAGTCCATGCATTATATGGATGCTAGTCCATGCTTTATATGGATGATAGTCCATGCGCCAGCCATCAAAAGTTCCAAATTCTATACCAGACACCAAAATAATTATATTTATATGAAAAAAGTTTTAAATTTTTCAAATCTTGATAATAATAATAGTAAATTTAGTAAAAGTGTTTATGCAAAGTGTATTCACTATTTATGGCTCCTTTCCAATACAATTCTAAGGAATAAAAAAACCATTAGCTTAAAATATTCCGTTTTAGAGTCAGAAGAGCAATTTTATGGAGAATGGAAAAACTAGATAACATTATCTTTCAATCATTGAAACCATTAGTTCATTCATAATAGTACTCTTCATTTAAATGGATGGGTAAAAACTAATTGTTGTGAGAAGAAATTATTTTTACATTGATATTGAAAAAAGAAAAAATTTATTACAATTATGAGGGATTTTAAATACTGCCTTTTATTGGAAATTGAACGAACGAACCTAATTCAACAAAAAACTAAGGAACTAAGCGAAATATAAAATAAAGCGTTTTTCTTAGAAAATTGTCATAAAAATATGTATTTTTGGAAAAATTTCTTTCGCTCTTGAATTAACTAACTAATAAATCTGACATAAATCAAATTTCTATTTATTGAATAAAATAAATACATCATAAAAATTTAATGGTTCATAATGTTTATCAGGCGAGAACAATGATATTCACCCTGAATATAAACATATATATTTTTATATTTTTTGACCCACAAAATTTTTAGGGCAATACACAAACGAAACATCGAAAAAAGAATGAGGATGGTCGTGAGTAATTTTATGGATAAGATTTGTATATTTCAAAAATGGATCGGTATTGCTTCTTTCAATACGTATTCTTTCTTTATGTCCTTATTCTTTCATGCATTTCTTTCACATATTCTGTGCTACGTTTTTATTTATATCACATTTATCTTTCTTCCTCAGTTCTTTTACCACGTCCAAGTATCGCTTGCATATCTTAATGTTAGGATCAATATTTGATTAACACCAGCCAGATTTGCTTTTCTTCAAATGCTCCGGTTATTCATCAGAACCATAAAAGTTATGTTTTGTAATTTACTGTTTTATTTCAGGTGCCTTGATCTTGAAATTCATTAGAATCATTTAATAAAACCACTCTTTCAATCCCTGGTATTGTGCGTTTGATTTTTGTTGATACCTAGATAGAAAAAGGTCACAATCTACTTTAAAATTACAAGATTAATTTAACATCTTTTGTGGTTGGTTGAAAGAAAATGCCACGCGAATGTAAATTCGTCAGATTGTATTGATAAAATGAAAGAATAATATAATATAAAGTAGGACTTAAAATTTTAAAAATCGTCCAACCCATCTTCAAAAAACGCAAAATATTAATTGAATCAAGAATAAGAGTAACGTTTGTAACATAGGATACAAATGGTAGGTTAGATTAACAAGTACAATACATTATTACTTTCTTTCAAACATAAGTTTAATTTTTAATTATTATACATAAAATGGTTACCTTATAAAAATTAAGTTATGAAAATTATGAATCCCTTTTATTTTCTATACAATATTTTACTGCACTACTCCATTATTCATGACAATAAATAAAAAAAATCCAAAATTTATTATTTCGGTTCGTTTCAAGTATCTGAAGTGACTTGCTTCTGTTATTTATGATTTGAATTAATAACCCATGGAACATGAAATTAAATAAATTTCAGAGACGGACTGAACTTCGAGCTTGAAATTAGATATTTATATACCATTTTTCAATAATATTTAATTGCTTTATTTAAATGTACTTTTGTGACACAAATCACCCTAGATGAGGTGGATTGCCTATTTAATTTTTTTTTTGTTTTTTCATGTTTATGAGTCCTTTTTGGCTTTTTTATGTTACGGAGTTTTTTTTTGAGAGCATATTCTGTACTTTGACTTGGAAAATTTGGTGTGTTTTTGAGTTTAACAAAAGAAAGGTAAAAGCGGTCAACACGTTTCTGATGAAGTTTGCCACAAGTTGACGAAACATATCTAATCACGATATTTCTCAATTCAGACAAATTCTTTTTTGATGTCAGTTATACTTTTAGCACATATGAAGGCTAATAAAAATGTTATATCGAAAAATTTGCTACACACAAATTTTAAGGTCATTGGTATTTTATTAACAAATTTCGGCTTTTTCAAATACATTTCATGGTAACTTACATATTTGTAGTTGATAAAATATCTTTCTTATTCCAATTATTATACTAAATTACCGCACAACATCTTATACCGTAACTCTATTCAGATAGAATAGAGGGAGCCTCCGGAAAGAACGTAGAAACACGTACCGCGGTGATTTAAGTGTAATTAATTATTTCTTATTTATTAAGTAATTAATTATTTCTTAATTACGCTATTTATTGTCCAAATAGTTATTTTCTATTTATTGTCCAAATATGAAGTTCCACAAAGTTAACGGCGAAATTTTGATTGATAAATATAATTTATTATTTCATAACATATTTTTTTAATACTCATTTATTTTTTTTGATCAAGGAAATAAATTTAGAAAACGTGGGATTATTGTTACTTAGAAGATTAATTTTGTCTTTTCATCCTTTTGAAGATCGTCCTGGGAGAAATTTGTCAGTTAATACTGATTTTTTTTTATGGGATTCTAGTCTGGTTTTCACTTACTTAAACATATTCCTGGTTGGCTGGAAGATATTGCCACATAGCAATAAACTCGCCAGGTTAAATAAATGAAAAATAAATAATAATAAAGAATAAGATTTAGTTTTTTTCCAAAATTATGTTTTTTTTATATTTAAAAATAATTATGAATATTTTCCAGTTTGAAGATTTTGGCTATCGTCCCGCTATTTCGAGTTTCTATTCTTTTATACTGTTTAATTTTATTATTACGAGTAACTTTTTGGTTTGTTAATAAAACCACTGTCCATTTATCAGCAGAGTTAATCGTCCCTGGATATTAAAAAATATACATTGTTTATGGTTTAAGATGGTCACGATTTAAATTTATCGTTATCTTTTTAACTTTACAAAGTGAATCCTCTACTGTTGAGTGCTTGAACTTGTCTGTTATTATTTTCAGTTAATTCCACCTTGCATAACGAAATGTACTTTCATAAAATATGCGTATGTATGAATGTTTTAAATAAGTTGTAATTTGTCAGCGAAACTTTTTAATTAGTGCCATCAGTGGCTTAACAAATTTATACCATACTGGATACGTACTTAAAATTTAATTAGATAAGACTCAATGAATAATGCTCCAAATTTGAATCTCTCATTGGTTGAAGTTTTAAACTAAATTTATTTTTGATATTAGCTTTGTTTTATAACTTCACCTTTAACAAATTATAGAGGTTTTGTAGTATAAGAAAATATTTTTTGATATATATTTACTGACAGCTGTCTTTTCATCCTTTTGAAGATCATCCTGTGAGAAATTTGTGGGTCACGTAGGGTGCTCCTGTATTAATCACCTTTTGCACGTGGACTTACCAGTCTCTAATGTAGCTTTTACCCCATCTCGCATATATCTTCTACTTCACATATTTCTCGGATACGGGAGTTTCTAACTTCATCTTTAAGTGTTGTACCTATAATTGAGGATTTTCATTTAATTTACTCTGAGCATACTTTTTGGTGTATACAATCTCGATTCTATTTTACCTGAGTCATGATTGGACTTATACATTTGTATTTTTTATCTTACTTCTCTCTTCGTGTATACGTTGTCATAGATTTATAGATTTATGGTACTGAAATATTTATATGTATATAAATAAATATACATATAAGTTTTCTCAATAAAACAATCTTCAAGATCTATTGCAAAGATGAAAACTTCATAATTTTTATGTAACACCAGTGCACCACCGCATGCAATTTAAATTTCAATTAATTAAAACACGTTTGAAAGTAAATACTGGATTGCATCTAAAACATTTCACGAGAGTACAAAGAAATGCGGAAACTAAGGTAAGACACTTTTATGAAATTGTATCGAGATCTCGTCTTGGATAAGGAGAAACGCATTATGCAGTCGTTACTGCTTCAATTGGCAGATACTGGATCCATCTCGCAGGTGGAAGTCAAGCGAATACAGAACTTAAATCATATTTATGTTTTCCTTTTATATATGGAACCATTTTAGTATTCTGTGTTCATTAAATAAAACAATATAATTGTGCACCATGTTTGTTAGTTTGGGAATCACATATATCACATTTTATTGGACTCGTAGTTAACCAGTCACCTTTTTCTGATTGCCAAGTAAAACTAAGTTTGAAACTTCGATTTAATGGTTTATTTAAAAAAAAATAGGTCGAGTTTTATCGATTCTACAAAACATTTCATCGTATGTTGAGGTTTAGACTTGCTACAATTCAGAAAACAAGGTTTAGACTTGCTACAATTCACACCGGTCTTATCTCTTATCTAAAGTATGTCGAACTGTGCCCTTCTATTATTTCCTCAGTCTAAATCTTTATCATTTTGCATTGATACAAATATTTGAGGTGTAATTTTTTTGTAGTTATTAATACAGGGGTTCCTCACCTGACCGCTCTGCGGCCCACCCACTTCATGGCGATGCACGCCCCGTTTAAATGTTACATTATTGTTGCGTGAATAATCTCTACCTATTTATATTTTGACAGCGGAACAATGTGATTATAATGCAAATATTAAATCCATTCGATAGTTTCTTTACTTAGAACAATCAACAATTCGATAGTCATTTTACTTTGATACTAATAATGAAATAAAAGAGATATGAAAAAAATCAATAAGTGCGATATTTTCTATAAAACAATTACTTTGAACAATTTCTTGGGATCGTTGAGAGATTGGTATAAGAAAAAGTAATGAACCAACAAAAAACATTAATTTGGGTACAAGAAAAAGTAAGTAAAAAGTAAGTTTCTAGATTTTAGATTATTTTTATTTGTGTTTGTTTAAATTAAACTCTTTTTTCAACAATAACAATGTTCCATTAGATTTGAAAGAAACTTTACTTTGGTGCTTTTATTGTGTACACAACATATTTCTCTTAGCGTCATATAATTAAGGACACGTAATATTTGATGATAGACTGCACAGTGGTAAATGGCGCAACAGTCCTTCATTGCAAAATGAGATGTCAATCGGGGCTTGTCATCTGACACTGTAATATCATTGTCAATTCAGAACTTTCTCGCCACAGGGGGCAGAACGAATTTCACTGGAACAAAGATGATGTGCCAGTTATGCAAAATAAACGAGTCTGGAAAGATTATAATGTACCATACGTGGTGAAGAAATTGCAAAATGTATGTCGCACAACAAATCTTCGATCGATACATTTTGGAACCAGTGTGGGTGGAATATAAAGATTTATTTCGGCTTGTTGAGATGGTTAGGTGACGTAGAAATAATTAATTACAAAATATTTATAAAAATGATCCATAAAAGTAATATAGAAGATACGAGAAGTTTGGGGAGATTTAGAAAATCTTAGTATGACCAAATAAATTATGCTTTTATAATATTAGAGTAAGCATAACGAGATGTATGGATGTAGTAGAAGCAAACTATGTGAAAAAGGATAACATCACGTGGAAACCTGTTCTCTTTGCCTAACACATACATGGGACATACACATTTTGACACCATATTTAAATATCTTTCGAAAACGACAGAAATCTGTTTGCCAATCCAAACTTTTTATGATTTAATTGATGGCCTTCATTGCCATGATGGTTATACGCCTATCTTCCCGCCCGGGGGTTGCGGGTTCGATTTTTGTTGATACTAAGATTTTTTAAAAGTGTTTTAGTCTGATTTTCACTTAAACACCGTTCTTGTTGTATGTAAGAGATTGTCTCATGGCATTAAATTCGCCTGATTGTACTGTATACGATGAAATTGTATTACTATACAGTTTTTAAAGAAATTAACACACATAACATAGTTAAGGAAAATAGAAAAGAATTTTTTGATTTAAAAAGAATTAATAAATGTGATTACCAAATTTAATATTATTTTGCATTAATTCATTTAACTTGAAAAAATCAGCCATATTATATTCAGTACAATCTGGTGGGATTATTGTCATGAGGCCATATTTTACAACCAACTAGATTTTTTTAAAGTCTTAAGTGAGAACTAGACTGGACTCTTAAAAAAAATGGGAATCAACGGAAATGGACCTTACAACTTCCGAGTTGGAAGGCTGGTGTTTTACCAACCAGGCCACGTAGGGATTTGAGTATCTTTCATGTATCTTTTGAGAGTGGAACATTTAGCGTTTTCAAAATATGATTCTTATCAAATAAAGAAGATATTTTTTTTGGAAATTAAAAAATGATTTATGTTCATTAGATCACCTGATTTTCATATCAAAAGTGATATATTTTTAGTCAGTAGGTGGATGAAAGTAGAAGTAATTTATTGCTACGCCTTCTGGCAAAGCATTCTCTTCGGTACGAGTTCATGTAATTGATGAATGCAAAATACGAATTTAGTTTGACATTTATTTTAGGAATGACAGTTATGTTTGTAGGAACGGAGAGAAAATGTTTCATAACAAATACGTATTTTGTATATTGGCGATCGATTCGATTTAACTCTAACTATTAATTAGAATCACATTCAATTTAAGTGTATAAATTTTATATTTTTGACTTAAACTTCATTTTGATAATAATTATATTTTTTTGACAGCTTTGATGCATAAAGTTAAACGTTGATGTGAAATAATACGTTAAGGAACCAAATAAATGCTTTAGAAATATGCTTGCAGGGAAAATACTAGTTAGTCAAGAAGTTTTGAAAGCGACATCTATGGAGCAGTAGAAAACCAAAATTTCTACGCCATTTTAATATTTCATCTTTCATAAGAACGTACTCAAAATTTCATTTCGATTTGTCAATTCATTCTTTGTTTACAAGCCATTTGAAGTTGACGTGTCAGTGTATTTTTTAATAATGGAAAAATCCGAATATCGTGCAGTGATTAAATTCTTTGTTTTGGAAGGTTTATCGGCTACTGAGATCCATACAAAGATGGTGAAAGTATTAAAGGAGTCTTCTTCATTTCCAACCGTTCACCGATGGGTTTTGGAGTTTAAGCGTGGCCGTACAAGCGTTGAAGACGATCCACGCTCAGGACGTCCAAAAAGTGCATCAACACCAGAAATCATAGCGAAAATACAGGATATGGTTTTGGAAGATCATCGATCGACTGTGGATGTGATAGCTGACACCATAGGCATCTCACATGGAACAACATGGCATATTTTGGCTGAAGTTTTGGGTTTCAAAAAACTGTGTGCACAATGGGTGCCGCATTTGCTAACAAGGCAACAAAAACACGTTCGAATGCGACTTTCTGAGCAACATTTGGAGCAATTTCGAAAGGATAAAAAGGATTTTCTGCGTCGATTCATCACTATGGATGAGACTTGGGTCTACCACCATGATCCTAAATCAAAACAAGAGGCTAAGGAGTGGTGTGAACCAGGCACTTTGGCTCCGAAGCGAGTTCGTGTCCAGAAATCGGCCAAGAAGGTGTTAGCGTCAGTTTTTTGGGATTCAAAAGGAATTTTATTGATAGATTATCTCCAAACTGGTAAGACAATCAACTCTGATTATTATTGTGACCTTTTGGACCAGTTGGATGAAAAACATTGTGAAAAAAGACCCGGTTTGCAGAAGAAAAAAATCATTTTTCATCAAGACAATGCACCTGCTCACACAGCTCAAAAAACCATCGCGAAAATCAAGGAATTGGGGTACGAATTGTTGCAGCATCCACCCTATTCGCCAGATTTAGCTCTCTCTGACTTCTGGCTGTTCTCACACCTCAAAAAATTCCTTTGTGGAAAGCATTTTTCATCAAACGAAGAGGTTATAGCCGTCGTAGAGGAGTATTTTGCAGGCCTTCCAGAAAGTCACTTCCGTGATGGGACAACAAAGTGTATTGTATTGATCTTATGGGAGACTATACTGAGCAATAACAGTGATTTCCCTCCAAAAAAAATGTATTTTCATTTCCGCTTTCAAAACTTTTTGACTAACCTAGTAATTCATAATGTAACAATGTATGATAGAGTACGGAACGAAGTAATGCGGAATAAATATGAACTTAAGGTTGGTGTATTAAGATTATGAAGAGCATTCTGAGATGGTTTGGGCATGTAGACCAATGTTTGAATAAATACTGACAAAGGGTTTGGGCATGTAGAATGAATGTTTGAATAAATACTGACAAATTATTTGGGCATGTAGAACGAATGTTTGAATAAATACTGACCAATGGTTTGGGCATGTAGAACGAATGTTTGAATAAATACTGACAAAAATATATACATTTTAAATGTGAGTGGAGGGTGGGGTAAAGTAAGACAAATGAAAGTATGGTTAGATCAAATTAATGATATTTTGAAAGAAGAAAATATTAAAAGTCAGAGAAATTGTAGGAGTTGTACAATTGGTGTATGGATGTAGAACAGGTGAAAGAAGTATGTTACGATATGAAAGTCTGGCACACTCTCTTTTCTGCCTAGCCCGGTTGGGAAACGGTGAGATGGTAAGTATGTAACAATAGTTTTGTAAATTTTTAAAAATTATTATTTCAAATATATGAAAAACACAATGGTTTCCCTTAAAATCACAAATAAGGTAAATATGCGATGAATGGATTAATTCAGAAAAACTGGATCAGGTCGAGCAATTCACCTATTTACGCAGAACTTTTACGTCTGATGGGCGATATGAAAGGGGTATTAAAAGAAGGTTAACGACAGGGTAGAAGGTAAACGGAGCACTTAACGCAGCAAACAACCGCGACATATCAGTATGACGATAAATAATAGTGTCTTGGTGTCCACCTTAACGTTTGTAAGTAAAAGTTGGATTACAAATGAGAATGATAAAAGTGAAATTAAGGCTGTGAAGACGCGTGCACTGAGTACTTTTAGAAAACCAATGTGTAAAAGAACTCAGAATGAAGATACCAGAAATTTGTAATATACTTTTAAATAAATACATTTCTGATTGGTAAATACACCCATATGACAATAAGTAGTACTGTATAGAATGTAAGCGTAGTACAATATAATTACCATAGTTGCAATAAAAATTGCGTCGTGATCGACCCACTGATTCTGAAGTCAATGGGTTAAAAATAAAACAAAAGTGAATCCGCTTGCAACGCTTCATGCGATCGTTATGTACTCGTATTGTTGCGAAACCTTCCAAAAGTTCTCTTCTCCGTAGTGGTTTGTAAATACCAGAACCGGTTCATGAAGGACGGTCCTTTAGGGAGAAAGCAGCACGTAATGCAGATGTAACGCATTTTCTTGATAACTGGTTATCCCAAAAGGAATGATTATATAAGTGTTGATGCATCTTGTCCCAAATATCTTGTAGATCGAGAACTCGTATTTTTAAGCAGAACGGACGTAAATCTGCTGCGTTTGGCTTTGAAGCACGTCTTCGATAGTGCGAGTCATATATTCGCTCGTAACTAGTTCCAGAGTTCATGTTCCAGAGTTAACAAAATGGATAGTAAAATATCATAGGAAACATAAAAAGGAGTGAACTAGAAAAGCTAAATGGCTATCTTTGCTGAAATGTAGCACGAGACCGTGATGGGAGAGTCACTGAAGATTTTCGACGACCTATGAGATATAAACATACATACATATCATTACACCGAGCCCCTTGAGAGGTAGGCAGAGAGAACAGATCTTACATTTTTCTATTCAAGCACACTACTTTCGCCTCCTCCACAATTATACATCTCGATATGAGTCATAATATAGAAATGAAAATACGTGAACGTTTCACACATGCAACCAGTAAAGCGATGTATGACAAGGTGTGATATGGTTGTTTATCCTTAGGTTGTATTTGAAAAGTACACAAACATTCCACATTCGTTGAAGCTGACTTGAATATTCCTCCATAATAACACATGCCCACATACTCGTAGTTAATGACTGGTAAAAGGAGTTAATGCGTAAGTAAGATTATAGTTTTAGAAGGAAAATATTACTGTAACAATATTAGGGATATGAAGGCAAATATAAGCTAACCTTATTTAATTGTCACCTGGAGAGTGTTATTGAATATAATTCGAAGATGTTTAACTGTTTTGCTCTCTTGAATTGTGGTGCTATCTAATTTTACCGAAGGGAGAATTGGGGTAAAAAAAACGATAAATAGTCACGGTAGATTTAAGGCCACATTCATGTTAAAAAAGTGTAAAATGACGCTTTTGCAGTGATATTTCGAATATTTACTGTATTTATGGTCAACAAAATGTGAATTTGGCTTAACATTCGCAATAAATAGTCAAATCCGACAAAACGGTGGATTTTAAGCAATATTCACAATAAAAATGAATAAATGGACACTTTCGCGGGGATATTTGTAATATTTGCTGTATTAATGTTCAACAAAAGGTGAATTTGGGTTAAAAACCGCAATAAATAGTCAAATTCGACAAAACGGTGGATTTTAAGCAATATTCACGATAAAACAGTGTAAAATGAACCTTGCTGTATCAGCAAACAATGAATTTGGGTAAAAGTAAGCAAAAAATAGTCAAAACGGTGAATTTTAGGTTATGTTCTAAAATCGTGTAAAATGACATTTTTACCGTAATATTTCAAATATTTGTTGTCTTTATGACCAACCAAAAGGGAATTTTGGTCCAAATTTGCGATAGATAGTAAAATGGATCAAAACAGTAGATTTTAGGGTATATTTAAGATAAAACAGTGTACTATATGGTATAATTACACTTTGGCAGTAATATTTCCAATATTTGATGAATATGTGGTCGAAAAAGGGAGAATTTGGGTCAATTTGGGTTATTATATGTCATATACAAAACAACCTGGTGGGTATACTGCTATGCAGTATTCTCTTCCAGCCAACCACAAATATTTTCTAGAGGTTTAAAGCGAGAACTAGATTCAATGTTTATTTTAGAAAACTAAATTGTGTACCAGCGGGAATCAAACGCGCAACCCCCAGGCTGGAAGACAAGCGTCACACCATTGAGCCCACGGAGATTATCAAATTGTATATCACGGAGGAGGAGGTATAATTGTAAAGCAAAAAATAGTTTTTCAAAATTACATTTATTTTCCTTGAGATTTGACGAGTGATGGCGAGTTGATATTTTTAATTAAGATTGCCGATACCATATTCTATTTTTTTAAATAAATATACACGTATATATTCCCATTTCCTTATCGGGGCTGGTAGAGTGGACAGTGCGCCTGAATTTCCTATCTCGAGACACACACATTTTGCCTGTTTTACATCCCCACTCTTCTCATAAAACTATAATTCAATACAATGACATAAAATAGTACTTTTCTCACTATAATTTTCAAGTATTTGAAATTTTATTTGAAAAGAAAAACATTAACATACCTAATTTAATCGAGTTTTAAGGTATGTTTATTATGATGGTTATCTTTTTCAAATTCGTTTCGTTATTTCAATATTATCAAACGCATTTGGAGTAATGCGGAAAAATCGTGATCATATTAAATCCATAGAGGCCTAATATCTGTACTTTTTCTTATTAAAGTCACCGGAAACTCAATTGATGTTTACAGAAACTGTAGTAAGAATTTTTCAAATGTTAGTAATTTGTTGAATTGTAAATTATGTGTTTATGTCCGGTCTGTTGAAATGTGTCCATAATTATTCCAAAACATTAGTATAATCAACATAAATAAATATTTAGATTCATGTGTACGTGATCTGAAAGATGATGGAAGAGGTGTAAGAATCAGTAAAGTAAATGCATGAGGACTTCTATATGCATATTATATGGTTATACTTGCTAATAATAAGTCAGAAATGTCTAGTAAAAGGCTTGTAAATTAATGTAGTGAAATCAATGTGTATGGTTATAGAGAGAAGTGTGGTAAAAGGTGTATGCGATGCATGGGTTAATGCGATGTTTTAAGTTAGATGAAGATTAATCTACCGGGGACAAAAATATCTACTGTCAAGTGATATTCAACGTTGGGGAACCTGACATGACACTAAGAAGAATAAGAAGAAAAATCATTAAGATTATTAGGACATGTGAAGAGAATGAATGATGAAAGAATGACTAAAGCGAATACACAAGTCAGAACGCAAAGTATGCGCGGAAGAGGTAAATCGAAAAAAAAAACGTGACTGGACCAAATACACCAAATTTTGAAGAAAGTAAAGTGAGAAGTATAAATAATAGAAGATGTATGGTAGAGGAGACGGAAGTTGTGTGCTTGGATATACAATTTTGGAGATCTGTTCTCGCTGCCTATCCTATAAGGGACATGGCGTGATGATATAAGTATATCATCATTGTCAACCAGGGTCGATCTACAGCTGGATGAAGGTCTCCCCAAGTTGACTCCAAATAGTTCGTTTTTTTTGCTCGTTGATGCCATGTGATGCTGCCATGCTTCCTGATTTCATCTATCCAGCGTACTTTCGGCCTTCTTCTGGGTCTCTTTATGCCTCTTGGGTACCATTTGATTATTTCGGATGTCCCTCGGGAGTCTGACATTTAGGCTACGTGTCCTGCCCATTGCCACTTCATTCTTTTGCACACCTTCATAACCTGGACAAGTTCTAGAGGCTTTCCATCTACGTTTATTAGTTTTGGGGTAGCAAAGCTATTCAACCCCCATGATTGATGTAAGTATATATTAACAAATACATGAACTCTGCAACTTAGAAGTTTTGCTTAGTTTTCCACCGCAATATAATTCAACGTTGGTTTCTTAATTTTGACAGTTTCAATTCCTCGTGACATGAATAATCAAAGAGATATAAAGTTAACTTTATAATTAATAATATTTTCACTATCTTCTATAATAATTTAATACTTCATGTTTCAAGATACAGAGTTGTTAATTTATGTTTAAAAAAATAATTATCCTTCTGAATGATAATATTTTTACCAGAATATCTTAAACTTAGAAGATGAACCAATGAAACCAAGTTTCAAATGCTTCTTATTGTAATGTCTAACAAAGTTTATTTTTTCTTTTTGATTTGTATTGCACATTCCGAAGTATCAATATATTTATATTTCTTTTTTTCTTCTAAACTAGAAGCACTAGTACTTGGCATCCTTCCGGTACCATCAATACTTTTCCCACTTTTTACCCACTTTTTGATGATTGTGTCTATCATTGCTCAATTGTGGTTAAAATTTACGCTTTTTAAGTAAAATAGTGCGCTTGAGTGTTATTTGAAGCATTTCGTGTTGTAAAACTACCCTTTTATATGATTTTATCCATAAAACTTGTATTTTCGGTCTCAAATCAATGTTTGAATGGTATAATATAGCAAATAACCAGCCAAACTGTCAAAAGGAAACAGACGAATCAAAGTTTACGCAAAAAATATCATTTATCACATTTCGCGCTGAAATTGAACTTCAGCGCAAAATGTGATAAATGTAAAAATTACCAACTTTCTGATGATTTTGTCTCTAATCGCCCAAATTGTGATTAAAATGCATGCTTTTAAGTAAAATAATTGTCTTGAGTGTTATTTTAAGCATTTCGTGTTGTTAAACTACCATTTTATCCAAAAAACATGTATTTGTAGTCACAAATCATTGTTTTTATAGTAAAGTACAGCAAACAATCAGTAAAACACTCAAAGTGAACAGATGAACCGAAGTGTTCTTTATCTCACTTTATGCTAAAATGGAAGTAAATTTACCACTACTTGATGATTTTGTCCATAATCGCTCAAATTGTGTTTAAAATATGAGCTTTTCATTAAAATAGTGCGCTTGAGCGTTATTTTAAGCATTTTGTACTTCAAAACAACAGTTTTGATATGATTTTATTCATAAAACATGTATTTGTAGAACCAAATCATTATTTTATAGTACGGTACAGTATAGCAAACAACCAGCCAAACTGTCAAAAGCAAACATATGACCCGAAATTTCCGAAAAATGTGTGTTTTATTATATTTTACGCTGAAGTGCAAGGAAATTACCCACTTTCTGATGATTTTGTCCATAATATCTTAAATTGTAGTTAAAATATATGCTTTTTAAGTAAAACAGTGCGCTTGAGTATTATTAGTAGCAATATGTGTTGTAAAACTACACTTTTAATATAATTTTATCCATAAAACATGTATTTTTAGCACCAAATGATTGTTTTCATGGTAAGGCATAGCAAACAACCTGTGAAACTGTCAAAAGTAAACAAATGAACCTAACTTTCCGTAAAAATTTGTGTTTTATCACATTTTAGGCTGAAATGCAAGGAAATTGCCCACTTCTTGATGATTTTGTCTATAAGTGGTTAAATAATATTATGCCTTTTAAGTAAAATAGTGTGCTTGAGTGTTGTTTAATTTTTTTAATGATTTTATCTATGAAACTTTTGAAATGGTTTAATCTGTGAAACAAGTATTTGGGGTCCCAAATCATTCATTGCTTTAATAGTAAAGTACAGCAAACAACCAGCCATTTTAAAACCAAATTCCCCTTTTGTTGATCCTAGATAAATACAGCAAATAATACAAATATCACGACAAAAGTGACATTTTAAACTGTTTTAGCGTCCATATTACCATGTAACCTGCTGTTTTGACTAATATTTGAGATATCACGGCGTGTCATTTTACACGGTTTTAGCGTAAATTTAACCTAAACTCCATACTTAAGGCTACTTATTGCTAACTTGGACCCAATTCTACCATTCCATGGCGTTTTGGTAAAGAGGTACAAGTCATCAATTACTTATTTGTCAGTTTGAAGTTTGCAACACTTGTATTCCTGAATACAGGCCTCAGGTAAATTTTAGAGGTAAACTTTGAATACATAAATAATTTATGTATTCAAAGTTTGTTGATAACTTGTACCTCTTTACCAAAACGCCATTGCATTGTCGATCATATATGCAGCGAATATTGGATATATTACTGCAAAAGTGTAAATTTCACTGTTTCATAGAGAATATTGCTTAAAATCCATAATCTTGACGGATTTGACTATTTATAGCGAATTTACCCTTTGTTTTCCATAAATACGGCCAATATAGTAAATATTACGGAATTATTGTCATTTAACACAGTTTAAGTGTAAAATAACCTTAAATCCACTATTTTGACTATTTCTTGCTTACTTTGATACAAATTCACCTTTTATCGACAATAATAACAGCGAATATTGGAAATATTACGGGTTAAGTGTCATTTCACACTGTTGAAGCGCAGATATAACCTAAAATCCACCGTTTTGACTATAAATGGCTTACTTTGATCCAAATTCACTTTTCGTCGACCATAAATGCAGCGAATATTGCAAATATCATGGCAAAAGAGTCATTTTACACTGTTTAAGCGTGAATATAACTAAAATTTATTGTTTTGACTATAAATTGATTACTTTGATCCAAATTAACCCTTTGTCGACCATAAATGCAGCGAATATTGGAAATATGACGGTAAAAGAGCAATTTTACACTGTTTCAGCGCGAATTTAACCTAAAATCCACCGTTTCGACTATAAATTGCTTACTTTTATACAGATTCACCTTTTGTCGACCATAAATGCAGCGAATATTGGAAATATCACACAAAAGAGTGATTTTACACTGTTTAAGCGTGAATGTAACCAAAAATTCACTGTTTTGACTGTAATTGATTACTTTGATCCAAATTCACCCTTTGTTGACCATAAATGCAGCGAATAATGGAAATATCATGACAAAAAGTGTCATTTAATGCTTAAGTGTCATTTTAAACTGTTTAAGCGTAAATTTAACCTAAAATCCATATTTTTGACTACTTATTACTTACTTTTTGACCCAAATTCTATCATTGTCGACTACATATCATATACTGCAAATATTGGAAATATCAGCCAAAAGTGTCATTGGTTTGTCGCGAATATTGCTTAAAATATACCACTTAGACGTTTAATTATTGATATTTTTGATCCAAATTCTCTCTTTATCGACAATAAATACGGCAAATTTTTATATAAATATAAATGGTTAAGTAAAAATGTATTGGTATTTCTTAAAACAAACATAAATACCAGTGTAATATTTATTTTATCTGAAGTTACGCGAAATTCCCATTAACGTGATACAACAATTATATTATCAGACATAGTACACTTGTAAATAAATAAAAAATAGAAAAAATGTCTTAATTTTAACAACGACCAAATTGTGTTATTTTCATACCTATCAAATAAAGATTAGAGTACGAGATCTAGCTCTCGTATGAAATTCATCGTGGTCTTGTCGGCATGTGCTTGTATATTAAGATGAGATAAATAGGTTGCGTTGCGACAAAGAAAGCACTCTAGATAATAACTATTTAAAGCTATGTTTATGTCAAACAAGGTCTTCTGGAAAACATGCAATATTTTGCAAGATGTATTATGCTTCCATAACATTTACATGTCATTATTTTGACCTATGTCCATTTGTATTAATTTTGTAGCGATTAGAACAAAATGTTCTCTTTTTAAATAATTTAATATTTAAAAACACGGTTGGCTTAAAACAATGTTCTTGATGACAAATTTACTAAATTACTAAGCTAATTGAAACTCGAGGATGAACGTATATCACAAAATTTTAATTCTTCGAATTAAAAAATCTTTAAAATAACACAACACATACTAACAAACCAGAGGTGGATTGTGTTAGCTTTAAATCAGATACTAAATATTAAAACCGTTCATCGATTCTTCAAAAAGATTTTAAAAAGCAAAAAAGGATAAAAATTTAAACTTCAAAATAATTGATAAAATTTACTGCTCGATATGAAGAACATAAGCAATACGAGATGAATGCTGACGAGTAGGAGTTTTTGCTTTAGATCGTCAAGTGAGAGTGGAAAGGAACACCCCAGACTGGAAGGGTTGCGTATGATACCAACTAGTTAGGGGAGATGAGGAGATAGTGCGTGCGGTCTATCTCAGACGATCTCCGCGGACCACATTGGAGTTTCGATGTCCGTGCTCGCAGTTCTTGAATTGCTCTGCATTGTCACTGGAAGAAATGTAGTTCAGCACAACTGATTGAAATAAAGAGGGAATGCTGCGTCTTCATCGTTTTTTGTAGAATAAGGACTGCGATGAATGTCCCATCGATCAAATATATTACATTATGGTACAGTGAAACTCCGTTTTTATGTTTTTGAAGGGACTGATAAAAAAAAACGTAATTAGAGGGAAAACGTAGATCCGGGTAAGAAAAAAAAAAAAAAATTGAAAATTATTTTTTATTTAGATAATCCCGCAAATCGGTTTGGTACATATTTTTGTGCTGGTTTACAGCTCTTTCGATCTTGTTCATCCATAAGAAAGTTTCATCTTGTACGTTTTCAATGCTAGTAAAGTAGCTTTTAAGCCCCTCAATATGCCTCATAGCATCTTCTTTTGTTGGAATTGGATGGATTAAGTTTACCTCTTCTTCACCAGATATTCTTCGTCATATAAGTTTTCGTGGACTGTCCACTTCTTTCGATGGTCTTACAGCCCATATCGAGCTTTGGCCTCCGTCAATCTTCGCCTCCAACTTCTCCTGTCTTCCGCCTCGACCCTCCAATCCTGCGTCTGTAGCAGCCGGGTTGCGTCCCTCTCAACTTCGTGACTGTCCACGATATCATCGATATTCATAACTTCAGATGTCATCACAATTAGAGTAGCAACATCCGTCTGCTTCCAATCTTCAGTGATCTCCAAATCAATACTTCGAGATTTCCCGCAAACTGATCTATACACCACAGAATGCCTCTTCTTGAAACGATCTATCCAGCCATTTTATGCAGTAAATTCTTAGATATTTAACCGAGACGCAATGTGCAGGGCCTTATTTCGAATTAATGGACCGTTGACTGGCATATTGCTAAAACGCGAGCTGACAAACCATTATTTGAAGGATTTCTTCCATTTCATCGTATTTTTAAGGTCGTATATACATGCGTTTTTTTGCCATGGGACCACATTGCATCGCACTTTTTTCAATCGATTCGCGATTTTTTATTATCATAGCCAAAATTGTAATGGGTATCCCCAAATCATGTGCGAGCGAAATATGTGAACCAACGTGTTTATTCACTTTTTCCTTTTATCTTGAACCGATAATGTTTTTCTTTGCTGAGACATTATTTGAAGCGATTCATCAAAAAATGAAAAGAAATGAAAAAAATGTATATTGACACACGAAATACACGACAATTGACAATTGAAATTACATGGACACGACCGACACGTTTAAAACACAAGCACATATTCACCAAATATGCAGTCTGCCTGCCTCTGATTCGCTAAATTTCCCACCAATTGCATCGTATTACACGACTCTTGTAACCTTGATCACGAGCGCTGCAGGTGTACACGTGTCTATAAATAGGAACAACATATTTCTGCTTTCTAATATTCATTTCAAATATTTTAAATAGTCGCGCAATCAATTAAATTATTTATAAATTGATTTGCATTTTAAATATTTCAAACGTAAATTGCGGAAAATAAAAACGTAAAAGCGGGTACTAAATGTACTAAAATAAAACGGGATTGTAAAAATTAAACGCAAATAGCGGGAAAATGTGAATTCCGGGCACGTAAAAACGTGGTTTCACTGTATATAGTTTGTTGTAGTACTAACATTTTGAATTATGGTATGGTATTAAAAAAATCATATCGATCTACTTCAACTAAGAGATGGTTTGAAAATCGTAATGACTTTTCATCATCGAGAATCATTACCGTTTAGTTCAATTTAGTTCAATATTAAATACATACTTGTTTGACGCGCTAAAGTTTAAATCAATATTAATTCCATCATGAAATTTGGACTCGTGGCAGACTTGCGTTAAAGTTAAAAAGATATATACTACTTGGTCTCCTCCCACATTCAAGATATTCGACCTGACGGTGCACGCAATGTTTCTATTAATTTCATCTTTATTTTTTAAGTTAAAATAGAAGTTAAATTAATTAGATTATATAAATATATTGATGAGTGTTTATACCTGGTGTAACATAATATCCATGAAATTAGCTCTGTGGGTTAAATGATTTGTATAGCTTCCGTTTTAAATTGATTGTATAAGATTTATTTCTGTATGCTTTGCTATTTTATAAACATCCAATTTAAGATGCGTTATTAATATTTAAGGGGCCAAATAAAACAGTGCTAATATTTAATTTGAATGCCTACGATATTAAAAATATTAAAATTATATTTTTTGGTTATGTAAGTGGCAAAATGACATTTTATTTTCTTAATGACACCAAAGTGTGACACAAGGCACCAAAGTGTGCATAGTTTGGTCTTATGTTAAGGGCACAATATTATCAAAATGTCACGTTGTTTATCTTTAATGCCCCGAAGTATCAACATGAAAATTTGTGGTCAATAAGGTTGGAAATTGCGAGAACCTCTTTATTGCCACACGAATAAAAAAAATCTAATAATGAAGCATACCATACATTCAAATTATATATTTTTTGGTATTTCTATAACTATTCATCATGCTTTACACAATTACTAAATTTTATATTTTTTATTCCACTTTTTGTAATGGTATAACCCTACCGGTTTCAAGGCTTTCAATGCATCATCAGGGGAGCACAAACAACAAAAGGGAGTCTTGTTTGTGCTCCCCTGATGATGAGATGAAAGCCTTGAAACCGGTAGGATTATACCGTTACAAATAGTGGAATAAATAGGGGTTGATAAAACAAATAATAATGTCTTTAAACCTCCATAATGTGTGCCTTAACTATAAATAATATATTTACATTTTTATTTAAATATGACGAAATTTTCTGAAGTTAGTGAACTTATTTTAAATTATATTTTTTTGAAATAATTGACTTGTTTTAAAAGAAATATTATAATTCAGGGAGCTGCTGCTGATAAATTTCAACATGCTTTCAATAATCTATAATATATATTTTTCTTGTGAAAACTAGTCAACTGCTAGATCGATATTATCGATCGAGCAGTTGACTAGTTTTAGTATCGAGCATATTATCAACTGAAACAGTAGAAAAAACTTATTTTTATATGTTGTCATCTTGTAAACATTAAACCAAAATGAATGCTGTTAGTATATATTTATATACCTAACAACTGTGAGCGATGGTTTATTACGATTTAAAGAAAAAATATGTCAATAAGAAGTATGGAGCAAAATGAATCATGCATTCTAATAAATAATATATAATAAGATAAATAATTGAAAAATGGATACTTTTTTATAATCCATCCAAATAAACTAGGATGATTTGTACCACCAAATTTTATAAAAGGCAATCCGAATAAACTAGGATGATTTGTGCCACCAAATTTTATAATAGGCAATCTGAATAAACTAGGTTGATTTGTGCCACCAAATTTTATAATAGGCAATCCGAATAAAATAGGATGATTTGTGTCATCAAATTTTATATAGGCAATCCGAATAAACTAGGACGATTTGTGTCACCAAATTTTTTAATAGGCAATCCGAATAAAATAGGATGATTTGTGTCATCAAATTTTGTTATAGGCAATCCGAATAAACTAGGATGATTTGTGTCACCAAATTTTATAATATGCAATCCGAATAAACTAGGACGATTTGTGCCATCAAATTTTATAATGCGCAATCCGAATAAACTAGGATGATTTGTGCCACCAAATTTTATAAAAGGCCACCTGAATAAACTAGGATGATTTGTGCCACCAAATTTTATAATGGGCAATCCGAATAAACTTGGATGATTTGTGCCACCTAATTTTATAATAGGCAATCCGAATAAACTTGGATGATTTGTGCCACCAAATTTTATAAAAGGCAATCCGAATAAACTAGGACGATTTGTGCCACCAAATTAAAGTCATTATGCAATTATCATATATGAATCCATAAAATAAAACTATTTTTAAAAACTAACAAATCTAGATAATTTAAAGCTTCAACTGATTAAGCTTCAAAAATTGATCTAAATATAAGTGGAAAAGTTCCACGAAGAAAGAAGAAACGCAACATTCATTGGACGCAGTAAAGACACCGCTTTAAGTAAATCAAACCTGTTTCACGAAGGACAACCGAAAAATACATGGTCTATAGTTTCATCATCCAGACTACACTCGCAGCCGGGATTCTCCACAATACCTGTTCTGTAAAGGTGACTAGCTACCACGCAGTGGCCCGTCCGCAAACGACACATGCGAGACATTTCCATCTTGTTCCTTTTTATTATTGTATATTAAACCATGATTTTAAAGGGATAGATTTTTAGATTGATTTATATCTAGAGCCTTTATTTACACCAGTTATATCTTAATCCAAAGCCCATCGATGCCAAGTATCAAATTTAATTAAAAAGCTGAATGTGAAAAATCAGATAAGGCGCAACCGGTAGAACAAGCATCAACATATTCAATACCAGTGATACTAATATGCGAAGGAAAAAAATGTGTTTCATAAAAAATATCTCTCTTTTTTAATTACCATTTAAAACTAATTTTTTAGTTGCCTAAGATAAAATAAAAAAAGACAAACATTATAAAATAAAAAAGGTTCTCTAACTCAAAATTCGAACCCACTTGAAAGATCTTCAAAAAAGGAATGTCTTTAAGTGTTTCCTAAAGCTGCACACGCCACCCATATCTATAACACTAGGAGACAGACCATTTCAAGCCACTAGACCAATAACAATAAAAGCTCTATCAAAATACTCTGCTCTATTGAAGTGACTCGTTTATTACAAATAACCCTTCTGTATAGTTTTTAACACATTTTGGTACCAACGGAAAACTTCAAATGATATTTTACTAGCCACAAACACTAATAAATTAACGAACAATATAACACTTATATAATAATTGTATCAAAACATTAGTCATAGGTGAAAGAATATTAGAGCACGTTGAAAAATGAGCCACTAAATCAAATCAAAGAATTTTTATACATGCATATAATAATTTTATGATAATACAACGTCTTAGATAACACGCCTGAGGATCATACATGCCTTACTTCAGTACAACTGATAGTGCGTTGTATTTAATCATACTACCTTTCGTTGTGGCGTACCACTCTTACGTCGACCGTTGAACGTAACGCGTTCTCCTTGCGCTAAAAAACACTGACAATTCGCCAAATTACGTGAATTGCTTTGATTTGACATTTGTTTTTATTTTATGAACTATTTGTTTTTATTTGGAGCTTTTCACAATAAAAGCTTTTTTGAAATAAAATTTATATTCTATGTTCTCATACACATTTTTCAATTAATGTGATTTTGAGGTTATTTATAGAAGATGATTTGTGAGTTTAAATAAAATAATTTATCTATAAAAGTTTTAAATTTATATAACAAAAAGGATTGCAGTTTTGTGTGGATCTTAACTAAATGAAGATGTCTTTAAAGAAGGTAAAATTTTATTTTTATTTTGAAATGAATTTGCTTTTTGACTAACTTTGATTAAAAAAACTTCCACAAACTTTTTCAGTCTTAATAATTGTAAAGCTTAACTTGAATTTATTATTAAAAAAAATAGAAAATATTGAACAATTTTAAAGTGAACCGTTTTTTTTTATAATTTTTAATATATATTATAAATAATCTGGGTCTTGTTTGTTTGACTTTTGACGTTTGTATCAATTCTAATATACCAATCTGTATTATCTATTATCAGTAGACATTCAGTTCGATAAACGCACTCCCTTATGAACGTAACGTTTGATCGGTAAATATTCAGTAGATAAATTGTATTTTCCCTTGTGTTTTAATAATGTCCAGTGTAGACTAACATGCTTTGTTAAAAAATAATCTCGACATATTTAACAAAATATTCTTGCTACATTTAATAAGTACGAGACTGAAGGGTAGAACCTGTGGCTTCTACACATTATTTCATTCTATGCAGCTGAAAGTTTACAATGTGCAATACAGAATAACAACCTCCGTGACTTAATTGATTAGAAGCCTTGCTTCCACCCCAGGGGTTAAAATATTCACCCCAGGTGTAATTGCAGGATATATATGTAAATACATATTAACTCTGTTGCCATAGATAAATCTGTTGTTTATTTATTTACATAAGAGATTAAAGACGAAATATCCAATACCATAAGCAAACAATATCCTAATATCAAGAGACTTGAATGTGGTTATGCCTTGATTTTCGTTGGTACTCAGATTTTTAATAACGATCCCGTTCAGGATTTCCCTTGAGTCTTGTTTAACACCTTTCTGGGTGGTTGGAAGATATTGCGTACATAGAACGAAAGTGTTATAAAATACAACATACTCGTAGAATAAGAATTTCATTACAAGCTAAAAAATTGTAAATTACGAATTAACTGAACATACGTGTAAATTAAAATTTGTGATGCGTTTATTGTCATTATTTGAATTTGAATAAATTTACATCAACATGAAAGTACCACGGTCCACAGATCACACAGAAAAGAGCAAGATTTGCTTTTAAAATGGGACTTCAGCATCTCAAATAATGGTTTCTACTCTTTTATAGCCACTATATATTAAACATATACAAAACATGCAATTTAAAAAAGTTGGAAGCACTTTCGAGTGATAGTAACTAGCGTTTTTTTTCTGATATTATCCACACCAATATTATGGAAATATAAAATATTTATTGTATTGCATTAGGTTATTGCTATTTTGTTGTAAACAGTTCCAACTAACAATCTCTTCAAATTAACCAGAAATATGTTAAAGAGGTTTCAAGTGAAACCAGACTCGAATCCTTTTTGAAAAATATTGGTTCTAACGGAAATCGATCCCACATTTCATGTGATAGAATACAGGCCGGCATTGTTAGCAATAATACTAGCATGATATATTTTGTTCAAAACCTATTTATTTATATAATATACAATATAACGAATAAAAATGTATAGAAGAAACAATGAAAGGTAATCTAAGCAAGGATACGAATAAAGAAATCTATAATAGGACTTGAAATACCATATACTTAGGCATAATTGCAACTCACAGTGACACGTTCCTTGTCAACACATTTATTAACACCCTCTGTTTTCAACAGTGTCTATAGATTTGAAAATAAGGCTATTGTTTCGTTTCATAGCCTTACTTTAGACAATTTAAAACGCATCGATTGTCTTTTGTTTTTGGTGAAAGTGAAAAAGTACACATTATGTTTTACTTCGATAAACTCAGCTCACGATGGTCACAGTGCATTATCTTTCGTGTGAGAGCAATGCAAGATCACAAAACGACCTTGCATTCTTTTTTCATTCTACAACCATTTGCTGATGACTCGAAATAATGTCGTTTTATTTTCAACATCCTCTTTTTGTTTGTTTAGAATTAGTAGAAATGTTTTGCATGGCATTAACGCTAGCGTAATTGTTTTTATTCCAAAGCTATTTTTAATTGCAAATCCAATGTTTTGAAGATTCCGTGTTACGAAATAAATATTATGTGCAAAAGCTTTTCTTCGCATCTTACTCTTGTTCCTTTTTTGTGATTCTTTGCGGCTCTTTCTAACGTTATATTTTGAACTAATATACAATTCATAAGTGCATGGTGCAGAAAGCAAACGCCTGGAAGTAGTAGACCAAGGAAATAGTGGCTGGATCAAGCGAACTGGTCAAGTGAGAGGCTCGTATAAAAGAAGATTATGCATAAATGTAAATGAGGAAGCGAATTGATCTGTTCTCTCTACTTATCTCACAAGATACATGGTGTGATGTTAGTTAATTTCACGCCTTTAATTTGCTATCATTGTCAATGTAACTATTATTGCAATCAAATCATGATATAAAAGTTTCTGCAAAGGAGCATTTTTTGGTGTGTAAGTTTCGTTGTATGTGAAAAATATAAAATCTGCTTTCGTTGAACCAATTTTTGCAAATAAATCGAAACTATTCTATCTATCCTTCGAGTTCAAACTTGAAGTAAGAAAAAATGAGATCTATTCGTATTCGTCTTCTTTCGTGTGGTTTTTTTTTCACAGTCGAATGTTCAGGTTTCGCATCCATGATACAGCCTCAGGAGTAACCTGATGAAGGGTAAATCATTGTGGAGGAGTGTTCAACATATTCACTTCTTGAAGTGAGCATATATTGAACACTCTTCCACGGTGTGACCGATAGTATGGATCATTCCATATGGACATAACGTCACCAATGAAAAACTAAAATCCATCAGGGCATCAATAAAATCCTACCTATGTAATGCATGTGCACTGCAACCGTGGCTACACCTTAGACGATTCAAGGTATACCACAATCTTCGTGACATGTCATTTCCTTGAAGAAGCACGTTAATATCACTCATAATATGGAGATTTCTAACCAAGGTGCGATTTGAGTGCTGCCGCCATTAATTGTATTGCATACTTATGTTACTTCCCAATTTCTCTAAAAACATTTATAACAACAATATTTTGAAAGTTTGCTCTATATTTCTTCGTAATCCTTTAATCGAAGAATTAGAAATTAAGGAAACAGTAGATTTTAAATGAGTCAATTATGAACACGTAAAAATAATCCCGAGAGAAGAATAGACACCAAAAGAGTATATGTAAATAATATGAACAGAAAGGGTGAATGTGGCGACGACTGGACTGACTGGAACCCAGTTTTTTTTAAAAGGATTCCAGTTTGGTTTTCACTTAAGGCCACCTTGACATCTTTCTGGCTGATTGGAAGAGATTGCCACATGGCAATAATCCCAGCAGGTTGTACTGTATACAACGAAAGTGTAATACAATACAATGTACCTAAGATTAATACAGTACTTTTAAATAGGATGATGTTAAATCTATCCTTTCTATTCTTGATAAAATTCACATGATGAGAAGGTATATTGTAAGTTAGTTTCATTGGCGACACATTGCTTTAGTGGTGAGATGTTTCTCTTCCGATCTATGGTTCCAGTTTCGATTCCCGATTGTCCCAAAAAAGGGGCCATGATTCGTTAAAGAGTTCGTCTTCGAAATTACTGTGTTTTTCGGGGTGCGGTAGTTTTGCTAACACATACGACGACTAATAGTGAGTTTAGTATCTCCTCCATTGGTTTTCAATCCGAAGACTAGAGCCTTAATTAATTAACTGGACCGATTACAATGTTGTCTCTGAGCCTCGCTCTTCAACGTAGCCGAATCATAAATCCAAATATGTTGAAGAGTACTATACGAATATGTTGAAGAGTACTATGCAGATATGTTGAAGAGTACTATACAAAAATGTTGAAGAGTACTGTGCGAATGGATTTTTTTTTCATTATTTTATTCTTTTTGTACGTCTTAAGTTTTTACCTTATTTAATTATTGATTACCCAGCTTCCGACCTCCTTAGTCTTGCTGGTAAGACTAAGGGGTTCGGAAGGACCGGGGCTAGCGGTTTCGATTCCCGCTGGGATATTGATTTTAAATAAGGGTTTCTGTATAATTTTTCCATTTAGGCTTCTTAAACGTCTTCTGATTGATTGGAAGAGATTGCTAAATGGCAATTAATAAGAAATATAATAAAATGGGACCAAGTTTTTAATAGTTGCAGAAAATATGTTTTAAATAAAATTCAAATTAATGCAATTTGATTTAAAACAATTTTTCCTTATTTTCTTAAACATGTGTTTTCATTACTTTAAAAATTGTGTTGTATTGTATTACACTTTCATTGTTAACAGTATAACCCGGCTGGTTATACTGTTTACCACGAAAGTACAATACAATACAAAGAAACAATTCACAGTATAATACAATACAGAACGAAACAAAAATATGCAATAAAAAGATAAATAACTTTTTGCTAAAAATTACGTTTTTATTATATGAAATAAAAAAATATGTTTTTATAATTAATGTTTATTCTCACAAATTAGATGATCGTTTTGGCTTCTTTTGTCATAGTCAACGATTGTTGACAATGGTCTAGCACATCGAAATGGTTATCCATTTTGTAAGAATAAAAATAAATGGTTAAACTAATCATCAGTTTTTTTATTCCATTTGATAATTACAACGGAGTTCTATAAACTTAACGCTTTGTTCTATAAACTTAACGCTCTATAAACTTCTTTGTATAAACTAAGATGAAAAATCTCGTATTTCCACAGCACATATTGAACACTTGTGTTGAATGAAGTGTATTCATTAGATTTATAAGGGTGCCATCATCTTCACCTCTCGGGACTTGCGTTAATTGACTATGTACGAGTATGTAACATACATTCCAACAAGGCGACTGATCTGAATTGCACCAGTATTTTTTGCTGATTCACCTGACTGTAATAAATATTCATTAATATACCAAATACAAGATTTATAATTAATGCATGTCTGCATTGCCTTTTTTTCCTCGTTAAAAATATTTTATTTCAATCATTCAGTTCGTGTTATGATTTATCATTGCTCGGTCATCATAAAATGAAGGTGTGATATGAAAAACAATTTTACATTTAAAAAGCTTTTAAAATATAGAGTTGAAAGCATGTTTTAAATAAGAATCTCTAAATCCAGAAGCAATCATCAATCCAGAATAATTTCAGAAAAAAAAACGATGTAATATTTCATATATTATTTATAGTTAAAACATTAACACTGTAGAGGTTTAAATACATTGTAATTTGTTCAGTTAAACACCGTTTATTCCGCTTTATATAACGGTATAATCTTACCGGTTTCAATTTAATATTTCATGATCAAGTCTACAGTCATACTTCAATATATTATTGTATTACACTTTTGTTGTTTATAGTAAAGCTTAGCAGATTAATTGGCAAGGGGAAAATTCTTTTAACCAACAAGAAATATACTAACGAGGCTTTAAGGGAAAACTTATTTAAATAAATTGAGTTCTAATGAGAATGTAACCCGCAGCTCTTGAATTGAAATACAGGCATCTTGCTAACTAGATAACGGAAGTTGAAGGATGGGTGAATAATAATATATCTGATTTCTAACGTCTTATCAATTAGGCCTTGGAGGTCACCAATCAATAAAATTATTCATAATCAATAAATTATTTCGGTCTGCCTCAGTAGAACTCTTCTTCTTCCGATTGATCCATATCACGCCCGCATTTCGATCCAGTACCAGATACAACGAGGTGAATTTAGCGAATATAAGTCAGCTGCCTCAGAACATATGATAAGTCTAGTGAGATGGTTGGAAGAGACTGACAAATGCCAATAAATCCGCCAGGTTTTTCTATATTCACTGAAAGTATGTAATACAATACAATACGTTGATCAACCGAATAACGTATTGAAATATAAAAAAAATCAGATGTTTTTAATATATTTGTATTGCACATACTAATCATCATGTCATTTTTCTTACGGGGTAAGCAAAGTGGACATAACACTAGACTTTTCTATTTCGACGTTATTCCTTCGCCTTTTTTACGTTTATACAATTTCTCTGAATTTCTACGTTTCCTTCTTTTAAAATATTCACTTGATTCAACCATACTTTCGTTGTTATTCGTCTATCACACCTTTCACTCAGATTTGCAATACATATTTGTTTTGTTAATCTTTTGTCAGTCATTCGTTCCAAGTGACCAAACCATCTCAGAGTGCTCTTTTTCATCTTATTCAACATGTCAGCATCAAGTTCACATTCACGACTACTCACTTCATTCCGTATTCTGTCATATGTCGTGAGTCCATGTATCTTCTCAGTGCATGCATTTATAGAGCATTTATTTGGCTCCTATCAGTATTCTTCCATGAAGACGTTTCATTCCTTTTACGTTAAAGTTGGCACCAAAATACTGGTGTGATCATCTTAGCAGATTTTGATATTGTCCGGTTTGAGTTTACATTTTAGAGTCCGTTTTGGTACAGTCCGGTTCGAGGACATACCTATATATTTTAATAGCCGTTTTCAGTAACATCATAAAAATGTGTTTATTTGTATTGTAATACTCGTACAATAAAATCGTTAAACGCTAACATTTTAAATAAATGTGAAGGGAAGTAAATAAACGAGAACATCATTATCGTGCAACAGAGTAGATAATAAAATTAGAAATGAAAGCAACTTATGACAATATTGATGTATCAGCACAGGTGATAGATAATCTGGTTTGGTTTAGGTTATTTCTCTTCAGTCCCCGTTACTCGAAGAATTTCCTCTCACTTTAAATCAACAAAATTGATAATTTATTTAACTGCAGCGCAACTCTTGTATATATATTTTTTGCAACTATTAGTTATGCAAACGTGACTGCCTAACAAAGTGTGAAAAATATTTCGTTAAATATTCAGAAAAGAGCGTGTATAATTTAAGTGGTGTTAAAAATTATATTGTTTTTACAATTTCAATATTTTGAATACGTTTTATTTTATTTTATGTAAGACCTGTGGTCTGTTATCATTTTGATTGTCTATCTTGAAATTTTTTTTTCCAGCTTTCTTTCCATCTTTTTGGAAGTCTTCCTAGGGGATATTTTTGGGAGTGGTGAAGAGACGCTTATGTTTAGTCCTATTTTAAATACACAAATACTCGTACACACAGTTATTAAAATGTGTACACAAAAATGTTGGGTGTGTGTAACTGTCATATTTCGGAAAGTCTACATAGGGTTTCGTTGTACTTCATCTGCCTTTAAATAGATTTTTATCGTTTTATTACCTAATTTGAATATAATACACATGCAAAGGCGGAGAAGTTCCTAAATAAAAACAATACCCGATATAAACCTTTCCTTACACACACTCACACTATTTACATATGTTGTTTCTGACCTAGATTAAATTTTTAATTTTTAATACATATTAATAATTCAAATCTTTAATTTGATTCCCATTTGAGAGTTGGCTCATTCAATAATCAAAATATTGATGCTCTGACTGAATTAAATGTTGAGAACCTTTGTTATAACACCTTTTTTCAAACTATAAGGACCTTATTTTTCTGCATTCAAGTTTTCTTTTTCCTAGCTCCTTCCCACTACGTGAGGTCAGTTTTTTTAGTCCTATTTGGATAACTGCCCTCGTAGTACTTGGAATCTGCGCATATACTGTATAGTAAAATGAATACATAACATATGTTAAGTGCAGTGGCAGTTGGACGGTACGTAGTATGGGGCAGTAATAGGGGTTGGAAACTTTAAAGCCATTTTCGATTTCTATAAATGTATATTTTTTCTTTATAAAATCATATAAAGTCATAGTGATTTGTCTCACTAAATGGTGCTGCAAATATTAATTAAGCGCGGGCTTCGAACCAGCATCCTTGTGTACAAAACTTCAAAGTTGTTTTTTTTGTGAGTCGAATTAATAATAATAACTTTTACACGTACATGCATTACGGTAAGTCAGATAAATGCAGCAAAAATGAGAGCGTTACTTAAAATGTGTGGAAAATCATTTATGACAGAACAACGAATAAGGACATTAGGAAAGCCATCGGACTGAAACAAGATACATTGCTTAAGATTAAGAAAGAAGTACTGAGATGGTTCGGTCGCGTAAAACGAATGACTGATGAAATATTTATAAAATTAATCTATACAAGTAGTAAAGATGGTACGAGATGTTGAGGAAGACCTAGAAAAACGAAAGACGACAAAATCAATGAAATTATAAAAGAGCTTTTAAAATAGGAGAACATGTATAACGAAGTGTATTAACGAGGCATAATAACAATATGCTTGCCAGAATAGAATGAAATGGAATATGTTATACTTACTGCCCTTAAAGGGACATGACGTGATGACAGCGATGATAATTATAGCACTTGAGAATTTAAAAAAAATATTCCTTGCTGCAGCTTAACTACAATAAATGAAAAAAAAAGTGATTCCATTATCTAAGATGTTTTATTCTTAATGCCAATAGACGACCTCCATTGCCTAGTTGACGAGACACCTGTCTACAAACCCAGAGGCTATGGGCTCGATTCCATCGGAACCTAGATGTAAAAAAAACGGATTCCGGTCTAGTTTTCACTTCAGACATCTCTAACATCTTTCGGGTTGGTTGGAAGAGATTATCACATAACATTAAGCCCATCAGGTCGTATTGTACGAAAGTGTAATACAATACAACATTTTTATTGACTTCTAGCATTTCAAAATCCCTATATTAAGACAATTAGAGTAAGGTTTAACAAAATCGAAAAAGAAGTTTATTTAAATAACTCCGGCGTCAATTAAATTAAATTCTTTGTTTTATTCCGCTTTATTTGTTGCATACGAGTATCACAATGCATTTCAACACCTGCTGTTTCATCATCAGGTGGGTTGACAACAATTGAAGTATATGATATATTAATTTCATCATATTTATATGTGTGTTGTTTATTGTTTTTAAGATAGTTTAAGTTTCATTAGCATTGATTTACTGATATTGATGTAAATAAGTATCTGTTTAATGATATTGATGCAAATAAGCATCTGTTCAAACGATATACCAGCCCAATATGAATTAGACACTGTTTTTGATAAAATAATTAAAAAACGACGTGATTTCAGAAATTAATTAATCGTTTTACAGAAAATGTGGTTGATGATGAAATTCTAATCGAAAGTTCTGTTGCGTAATACCAAAAAGTATTCGAAACATTAAATGTATTATTTATCTGATTGATCTTGTTTTAATTTTATTTGATTATAAGAATACGTTTTTATAAACGGGTAGTGATAAAAATTAAATTAAAATACTTTCACGACTGAGATGCACGATTGAAATGCAGTAAAACTAACTCTATACTATACATCAACACCGCTCGTATGCATTTGGTAAAACCAAATCTAAAATTAATCTAAAAAGTAACGCTTAAGATTTTTTCAGTCATATAAGCTAAATAATATAATGATATATAGAGATAAGAATGAAAGTAAATAATGGCGATATTGACGGATACACGGCAGGTGATAGTCTGGTTTTGGGAAAGATAATAACTCTTGAGTGTTCCGATTACATTTAAAATTAACTCTCACTTTTATTCAGCGAAGTTCAGCCTTCGGGTGGCCGCTGGGTACATGGTCACTTGTGTCATCGTTACGTATAAAACTTCTCATTTCTCGAACAGTTAATCACTTATAAAAGGGTAACCATGTTATTTGATGTTAGCGAAAACACGATAAAAATACTAATGTATTTATTTCAACACTTCATATATAGAATTTGACGGGTTTATTACCAAAAGGCAATCTCTTCAAATCACCCAGAAAATTATTTAATAACTTTTCAGTGTGGGGTGAAAGAGTTACATTAGAGCTTTATACAAAGTTCAAACAATTTTATTTGCGACTAGGATGTAGGACTAGGAAGTAAGGGGATATTTGGAAGAATAATAATGGAGGAACCAGGGAACTCGGTACGTCTTTCAATGGAAATGTAATGCTTTTTGAATTGCTGTTTGAATCACGCCAACGATGAAGTGTATTATATTAGTTGGCAAAGAGTTCTATATCCTAATACTATGGTCAGTAAATTCTAATATGATAATAAACATGTTTCATGAAGACACACGAATTGCTGTTTTATCATATATAAAAACGCCACTCAGAGACGTAGACGTGCGTCTTTAAAAAAATCAATTCGATATTAAAGTTAAATTTTAAATTTTCTGTTTGTAATGATTAATGTTCCAATATTCACCAAAGTCTCAACACCTTCAATATTCACTAAAATAATCGAGCAGATATCGATATAATAATCCTTTTTTGGATCTTTTTGCATACGGTTGAAAAGTGGATAGCAAAGCTTTGTAAAAGCATTTTTATCTATAGTGGGCTACCCGAATATAATAAATAAGAGACAAATACAAGGCTTACTTTTAACAATTGGTCCCTGATAAGTAGTCGTATAGCCTGTAGATGTGAAAAAATAAGATTTGTTATGTTCACCATGACAACATTCATATTTCGTTTTGTGATTTTTAGTAGAACAAATAGCTTTTAGACAAGTGCTTAATAAATAATTATTATCAAAATGAAATAAATTACGAGTAAGAAAAAAGTTTTTTTTTCTTAATTATTTATTATACCATCATTTGAAAAAAATATCAAGTTGGTCACCCGATCACCGTAACGAGTAATTTCCGTTCACTTGGGCGCGCCTCTCCTGCGTAAATAAGGGGTTTTGTACTTCAATGCATCGTATTACAGTGGATTATATTTATCGTGTTGCCAGTAGTAACCATACACCATTAATAACTGCACTGGATGTTGAATAAGAAAGCGATTAGAATAAACGAAGCTAGAAGAATGGTCTATCAAATGACGGACTTTCGTTAAGTCATGCGGTGCAATTTCATCGCCGGAGAAACCGATAGAGAAAGCTTTTAAGGGAATCCGATTCCTTTACTTGAAGTCATTTAATCTTTCTTGAACTGAAAGTGTTTTATTCTTAACTTCCGCAACTGATTCAAAATGAATTGTTCGAATTTTTCTTCTTCGTCTTGACTTCAATGTTGAGGTACGTGACCCACATTGAGATTACTGGTGTCTTCTCGGTATTTTGTTGTCCCATGAACCTATGGCAAAAACAGGCATATAACATATACCACTCATCACTTAGTCTCTCCAGCGCATTGGTATTTTGTTTCTGCTCTTGCAACCCTCCACATTGCCAGCGACTATGAGTTCCTTCATACCTTTCATGTGCAAAATGTGACTGAAGAATGTGATGTTTGCATAATCCTGAAAATCTCTGAGATATTGAGTTATTTTAATGTATAGGAATTTGGTCGTTGTTTCGATAGTAGAACACCACATGCTAGAACATTTATTAATAAATTAGTATGTTATTCCGCTAATTACATTATGTTTCTACCTCCCACTTCGATTTCTGCCTGAATAGGTGGGGGTGGTGAAACACGTGTCGCGGGGATTAACGTATTCAGAGAATCAATAGTATTCATTATTTAATATTTCGAAAATTTTCGTCTTTATGGTTTTTGTCTGATTTGAAGTTGAAAATCACCGAAATCATAACTCGTTGAGCATTTGACTGCTTTATACGTGTAGTTACATTCCATTTTTTTTACTGAAGCGTCGACTAAGTTTTCTCGTCCGTTTATGATTTAAATATTTTGTTATACGGCCACCCAGCAGCTCCTTGACATGATTTTAAAATTTGTATGAGTTAAATATGGAAAAGAAACGCTAAAAATGTGTATTCAGTAAATCTTAGATTTTCTTTATCTGAAACAATAATTAAGTATGTCTATTTTTACAGTTTTTAAACAATTTTTATGAGTAAACTGCATTTATTTCGAGCTTCTACATTTGTTATTTTGCCGGATATTTCATTACATAAATTAACTTACATGTATCACAAAATACCTTCAGCAAGGTGGGTAACACAAAAAAATTTAAACTGGTCATTTCAAAAGCTATAATGAAAGAAATAATTCGGAAAAAAAACAGTAAAATAATTCGGGATTAACTAGAAATAAATTTCGACTCCTAAGTATTAAGGAAATATCCGAACCACTAGGCAATAACACATAGTTAGGTTATAATGCTTAAGTATTGAAGTAAGATGTGGTACTGACTAAGTAGGGGTAAACATTCCAAGTGAGGCAGTGTGAGAATAATTAAGCAGATATAATATTAAGTTTAAAGAGTTCATGCAACTTATTCGAAAGAAATTTCACGAAGTAAAAACATAGAAATCTCACAAAAATGCCAATTGTGTGTGTCTATTGTGATTATTACATATAAAATAATTGTATTTAATTGTTTAAAGTTAAGGTATTTTATCTATATTTCAAAATGTATTAATATTAAAACAACTGCATTATTTGAATACTTAAGCCGTTACATATCGTGACTTCTACATAAACGAGTGGTTTTTCTCATATTATATAATTGATGTCATTAAAATGTGTTTGAAAGTAGTCATTACCTAGTTTAATCGGTTCATGTGTGGATTCAAACAAATTAAATTTCATCATGGTAATAAAAATGTGTATAAAATGCCTGGTAAATATTAGGCAATTGTATTATTCTATCAAATCAGTTAGTAAAGGTAAACTTGATTTTATAATTACTATTATATTTTATAATTCCATTTTGAATTTCGTGTTTTAATATCTTTCGGTTAAACTTAGATGTGCTTCTTCGAGCCAAACAATCAGTTTTTTATTATAAACAAATAAATTAAGTATCGTAAATTAAATAATTTTACTTTAAACTGAACTATTATCCGACAGTAAATTCTGATAAAACCCCCTTAACAAATAACTGACCAAAAGAAACTAATAAAACAGTAAAATTTGTAACACTTGTAAATTTCCCAAAACAAATACTTATTACGGAGAAAAGATATTAAAGGTAACACTCTCAAGAATTTTCAATGTGTTACCTTCTGACTTGAGTGAGTAAAAGTTTTTGATAGTGTCATTATTTATTTTGTGATTTTATATTGGTTATATATCTAAATTGTTAAAAAAATGAAAAGAACATCTAAAAACTCTAGGGTTAGTTATTCATTGTATCCATATGTAATTACAATCTTAGTAGTCCATGTATCAATATATTATTAAATAAATAAATAAACAAAAAAATGTTTTAACTAACCTAAATTCACGCTTGATCTGTGTGTAATTAATATTTAATCTCAGCATCTTCAAATGGACCAGTCTTTCAAGTTTCTCAACTGAACTGTCTAAAGGTGCTTAAATTGATTCTCTCATCGCTTTTTATAAATTTATTCTTCAACTCAATGTGGATATAGAGTTACCCAAATATACTCGTAGTATAATACTTTGAAAGATTCCTTGGTTTATTTTTTAATCTTCTGATAAAAAGTCAGTTAGAGACACACCTATAAAAGATTAATGTGACGTTATTTAATGCCATACTAATTATTTAGAATTAACTAATTTAAGAAGACAGGAGGAAGGTTACGCAAGAAGATTGAAATATGTTATTTTTCAAAAGTAAACTTTGTTTATATGTTGACCGGAAATGACGGATTTATCGGTTTCGGATGTCTTTAGCTTAAAATTTACTGTATTCATTGCGAAAAAGTGTTTTAACCTTCGGTAAAATATCGATGTTCACACATTATGTGTTTGGTAATTGCAAATTTGCTTATTTTAAAAGTCATTAATGCTTTTGACCATAGTAGTCGATTACGTATGAAAAATTCATGGTTACGTATGAAAAATTCATTGACAGTTAATCGAAAATGTATTAAAAAAATTATAATATATTCTTTCTTTCATAATATCATTCATCCCGTCCAACCCAAATATGGTTTATAATAGTTATTACGTTTTATTGCAATGCATGCATCAAATAAAATAAAACCGCGGAATTTACAAGTGATAAAAATAAGCTTCTTCGGTCAAACTGAATGCAAGATTTTTTAAATAAATAATTCATGAAAGTGAGTAGAAATATGCGAATAATTGAGATAACATCAAGTGCAACAAGGTTATCAGTTACCGACTAGCAGTAGTTGATAGATTGGAAGGGAACAAGATGGATGGTGTTGTTACTTGTTAACTCAGTAATATTTGAACGGGGCCGACGTATCTTTACAAAGGGCAGCTTTCTATCTGCACTTCATCGGTATGCGGTATGGACATAATTCTTCAACAATTGACAGACATACAATAAATCAGAATTTACTGATAGCAATAAATCGAAACCTCGTATCACAAGTGTGTTGTAACATCCCTTAAACAAGTATTAACATCGGAAGTTATTAAAGGTTTTTGTTTCACCAGACTCTTGAAAAAGCCTGTTTCACGTAATAGGGGCAGGATTTAAAAAAAATCTTTTATAGTTTTTCGAATATATTACACTCGTTGTATACATTTGGCGGAGTTATTGCCATATTCAACCAAACAGAAAAGTGTTTAATAAATCTTATTTCAAACCTTTCAGACTCTTTTAAAAAATCTGAGTACCAACAGAAATCGAATCTGCGACTCTCGGCTAGAAAGATAGGTGTCTTGCCAACTAGATCATTGAGTTTGCCATTTGGTTAATTTCGCGTCAATAAGATGGTTCATTTTCGAAACCGAGTAGATCAGTGTACCACGTCTCACCAATGACAGGGACCTAAAAAAAGTTTTGTCATGTTATTCAGCAATATGTTATATTTCATGTCAGTCTTGTTCATATTTTAATACATAGGTGTAGGGCCGCGTAGTAACGGTTTGGACTTCCGTGCGGAAAGTCATCGGTTCGAACCCCGCGCTGTGCTACTCCCCTCGAATAGCACAGGCATTTTATTCGCCTAGTATTCGGGAGTATAAGGACACCTATTCTATTCTGATCGTCTCACTTCAGGTATGCCATCGGATTCAGTACAACGGTGTGGCTGGTGAGTTTGTTGGTGTGCAACGGCTCACTTTTTTTTTAACCTGACGAGTTTATTGCCATGTGGCAATCTCTTTCAACCCACCAGAAATATGTTTTTATAGGCCCTAAGTGAAAACCAGACTGGAATCCTATTTAAAAAAATCTGGGTGCCAGCGGGGATCGAACCCGCAATCTTCGGATCGGCAGACAAGTGTCTTACCACCAGGCCACTTACTTAAGATACGAAAACTCCACGGCACAGCTTTGCTCCAACACTGCCGTTGGAATGGCGAGGGAATCCTCGACTACTAGGCCCTGCAACTACGGTGACACATTTCGATACATCAAGTTATTTTAACGAAAGACCGAGCTAATAATGTCACGAAAATTGTTTTCAAAGAAGGCAGAAACTTAATATTCATTATGATATTGTATAAAACGACCTCCGAAGTATAATTAGTAAAACATCTGCCTTTCGACCTAGAGATTGTGGGTTCGATTCACATTGGTACGCAATATTTAAAATAATTATATGTCTAGTTTTTATTTCAGGCCTGTTTGTCGTTTTATTTTGGTTGGTTGGAAGAGATTGCTACATGTTGACGAAGTCGCCTGATTATATAACAAAAGCGAAAAAAAATGTTATAAATATTTTATCATCTATGACCTCTACCTGACTCAAGGGAGTTTAAGAAATAAAAAATCCCATTTTTACAGTTTGTTTTCACAAATCATTATTATTATTTTTTAATAATCTTTGAGCATCACTTGACATGTCGTAATACCAGCCCTGATTTTTCAAAAGTCTGTAATTTCCTGCCATGTTTCATCTATATCATTAGGTACGCGAAATAACGTCACTATGAGACACCGAAAGCACTTTCGCCGCTGGTTAATGATCGAGTTTAATGTGCATGAACATTTTTAAGTGGTTTTACCGCTTGTGTATTTGGTAATGGTTGCCGAGCATGTGTCATGATGAAAAAATATGCTTTTTTGTGTGGGATTGTGTGACCTCTAAGATCAAAATAAACATTAACATGTTCACTGTAACATCAAATGATGCAAAAATAATGATAGCTTATTCTTCTTGCAATTGCCATTTTCAGGAGCTAAATAGATTTATACCTATTATAAAAACCAAATAAGACTTCGTCTTTTTATGCTTTATATGTGGAAATCGATTATACAAGGTTTTGCACCTGTCTATAGACGACTATCATGATCTAGTTGGTAAGATACCCGCAATCCCGGATTAAAATTCTAGGGCTGCGGGTTCGATTCCCGTTGGAACCCAGATTGAAAAAAAACTGGTTTTTACTTAAGGCTTTTATAACATCTTTTTGGTTATTTGGAAGGGATTATAACATAATGCAAACTCACCAGGTTGCATTGTTTACAACGAAATTGTAATGTAATTATTTCTATCTAATGATCCTCATTATTCGCGGATGAGTCACTTCCGATCATAATTTCATATGTATTTAGGCTTCTTTAGTTTATTAAATGATTTATATGAACTTTGGCGTCCACTACTTTTATTTGTCCGAGGCAGTGCTTTAGCGGATTAATTTTTGGAGCTTTATTATTCCGTAGTTTAACCCCGTGGGTAACCAACATTAACGGGGTTTTTAAAAAGCACCTCGCTACAGTCGACCGTCACCATATTGCTTCGAAAGTAGTCCTGTACAAAGAAAATAACATTTCTTGGATACTTAGAAGAATAAGTTTGTAGATTATTATTGGTCATCGTGCATTATCAAATGCTCCAGAAATATCTAATGATATCAACAACACATACTTCTTTTCAGATTCCAATGTGTACTGGTGCAGATGAAATATTGAGTCCTCACAAAATATGCGCTATCTGAATCCACATTTGATGTGCTTTGTTAAAAATATGTGTATGTTTTTGCTGAAGTGAATCGGTTTGAAAACAAATTCATAAATTAACACGCGTTGTAATTCGACAGGAAGGACTCATAGGTCCGAATTCGTGGTCCGACCTAAAAAAGAAATAATAAAAATTATCCTTTTTGAAAATAATTTCTGTACCTTAGAGCTGAAAGTCCGGAAGTCACATTTTTTTAAAAATGAGCTATTAATGCAAATTTCATCATTATTATCAGTTCTATTAATGCTGAAGACGTGGAAGTCCATTGATAAAAAATGAACGAAATACGTTGGGCTTAAACTGTTGAAGTCCAGATGTGATTACGAGCTGAAAGTATTGAAGTCCATTTACATAATTTCAGCTCTAATTCAAATTGAACATTTCTAATTCTAAACATGCGGAAGTCCAGCATACGGTGTTTTAGCTCTAACGTGGGGAAATTTTATTTTCCTATTTTTGGACTTCAAGTGCTTTGGCAGTGTTTTTTTTGACAGTTCTATTTTTTTTGGCTGTGTTGTGTTGTTAATAATAACCAAAAAAAAAACCTATCAAAACGTCAAAAAGGGCAGAAATGATTAAAAAAGCCTATAGAAGGCTTTCGAGACAAAAAACAATGGTATCGTATTATGAAAATATTCCAGTAATTTATATTTTTTTATTGAGTAAATCACATAACGTCAAAAATTATCGCACACTATACATGGCTGATAGAAATTGTCAATTCTCAATAATTACTATTTATTTTACACCATTCTGATGAACCTTTTTTCAGCAGACGATGTTAAGAATGATTTTTTACGACAACATGATGAAATGCTGCAAGAACAACGACAGTGTGTTGCATCGATCATCAAAAAAGTGCCAGTCCAAAGAAGTCGACCTAGAAATGCAGCGCAGGAAGGAAGACGAAATTTCTCTTACAAATATACTTTTTAAATGAACAATACATCAGTGCAAGTGATCAAGACATTCTTTCTAAATACGCTCTCAATTAAAGACGGCTTTGTGCAAAACGCGGCAAGTAAGAAAATAGAGAACGGAGGAGGAATTATTATGAAAGATCAAAGAGGCCACCTTCCAGCTCTAAACAAGCCCAAATTCAGTCATCTGGAAATGATAAGAAATCACATAAAAGATTCCCTACATAATATATGAGTCTCATTACAGTAGAGAACGAACTTAAAAGAAATACTTGGGAAGTGAGCTGAATTGTAACAAAATGTACGGTCTTTTTAGACAAGAACAAACCAATGTCGGAGACATTCCGAAAAAGTGGCTCTATCGAAGAGTTTTCGACGAAGAATTTAATTATGCATTTAAAATGACACCTGTGACACCTGCGACGAATTTGTGGCACTGGTCAAAAACAGTAAATATGAATCAGAAAATACAGAACATAAATTAAAACAAGAAGAGCATATTAAAAAGGCCACTAACCGCTACAATAAAAAAAAATATAAAATAACATGCAACGAAATTTCAACAAAAAAATAGTTGCTATGCTTGATTTACAAAAATGTTTCCCAACTCCGTTTCTAAGCAATGCCCAAAGTTTTTACAGACGAAAACTTTGGATATTTAATATGACCATACATGATGATACTTATAAAGAAACACCATGTATATGTGGGGGGAAACAAAAGGTGGCCGGGGAGGAAATGAAGTTGCATCGCATATATTAAAATGAGCAAATGACACTTTAAGAGAAAGTGAAATTGAAGAAGTGACTATTTGGTCAGACAATTGTACTAGTCAAAATCGCAATTTAATGGTCATAATGGCATATTTTTCGATACTCAAAACTCTTCTTGGTGTTAAATGAATTAATCTTAAGTTTCTGTTGCGTGGTCACACACATATGGAAGTGGACTGAGACCACGCTTTAATTGAAAGTACCAAAATCTATGGTAATTGTATCGCCATGGGATTGATTCCAACTAGTTAGGTCATGTCGGCGCACGAAGTCTTTTAAAGTAATGTCAATGGAGATAGGTGACTTTTAAAATTTCCGTGCACTATGTACATCAAAAAACGCACCCTTCATCTCAAAAAAATTTCAACAAATGACATATTCCAAATAACCAAGGCGGTATAGATGCAAGTCCGTACTGAATACATGGGATCGCTGCTTTATAAAACAGATTTTAGTAGCGACGTGTTCGAAGTCATAGATTTACGCTGAAGCGTACGCCAATAAACTGTGGATTTTCCACCCACTTTGTCTCAGATACTCTGCGGTCAATCAGCACTGCAAAATGCAATGATCTGCAAGTTCTTAAGCAATGGATTCCGGAAGCATTTCATACCTTTTATAATATAAAGTACGACCAGAAGGCTGGTGATTATCCTAAAGACACGGCAGTGGACTGACTTTTAAAATCTGCATTTTTTAATTTCTTATAAATTTCCAACAATTTTACTGGTTTTATTAATTTTGTCTTACTCAATAAGTTTAAATATTTTTTTATATGAATCTATTGTACCCAAATAAAATGTAATAATAATACCTTAATAAAATATTTAAAAACATTCAATCTTATTTTATTTTTCTATATAATAAAACACTTATTTTCTTAAATCTCCTTTTATTAGACAATAATGGCATTAAAATAATTTAATTATGTAAAATGAAATTGTAAAAATAAACAATATCGGAAACAAAGACAATAGAACCCATTTTGTTTCTAAAAAGGCTCTCTCCTGAACAATTTTGCAAATGAGACATCCGGAGTTTCAGCTCTAAGGTACAGATTTTAAAGTTAATGCCCTAAATTTTTGTCGTAGTTTTCTCAAATAAAGAAGTCAGCTTGTTTCATTACTTCACTTAAAATCTTCAATTTCATTCTGAATTCAAAACCATAACATTTAAGGCTACAAATTAGTATTTGTCAATAATAGTGTGTTCAAATCTCGAGATAGAGAGCTCTTAAGGAGAGTGTGTCCTCTAAACGGTGCTATATAAATTGTCTTTTTGCTATTATTATTTATAGGCTGCAATATGAATTCGTGCAATAACCTTCGTCAGATGCTATGAATTGTCTATATTCTTCACTTTAGTTTTTTTATTTACTCGACATTATTCGTGAAGTTATTGTTATTCATCCGAGACTGTATATGACAAAGAATGAAATGTTTTGTCTAAAACAATCAAATACCTGTGTCACTAAAAACACTAAAATTAAATATTGAAATTTTTGATATTATTTATTAATTGAAAGTTATGCAAAAACTATCAAAGTTGTAGCAATTTATACAACTCCAAGTCTACGCATTTAATGTGAGGGTAGCAATTTTTATCCGTACTGACCGATATGCCTCCATCACGAAATCATTTGATTTTATTACAGGATTCACATTTTTCAATAAATTGGCAATGATTTATAATTTATTTTTAAGTATGTTACTGTAGTAAAATACCAAAAAGATATAAAGGAAAATCATTATAAGCTTTTCATACATTATATGATATACGAGTATGTATACAATAACTTTGTTAAAAATATTAAATAGGCATTTCTGATTTTGTTATCAAAATTTCACAATCATTAAAAACCTTAAATTAATTGTGAACCTCTGCTCGAGATACAAACAGAAAACAAAATGTTTGACTAGTAAAATATTTGGTTTCTTTGACTGTAGTAATACATTAAAATAGAAACTTTCGATGTTTTCAGGCTTCAGTCTTGTCCTTGTCATAATTCTTCTTCCATGTGAAATGCGTTGCAGAATAAATCAACAATTTCTATTTCTCTCATTCTCAGATATTTGACACTTAGTATCTTGTTCAACACTGTATTTTGATTTAGTCATTAATTGGTTTCAGGTTTTCTTATTCCACGCGAGTAAATTTTTGAGACATATTTTTTTCCCTGAAAGTTAATTTAAAGATGGAGAAAACCTTTTTTTTTTAATGAACGATAATTTAAGTCTAATATTTTACTGTAAATATTAGTTTAAAATTTAACATTCGTGTTTTAACATAAAAAAATCATCTAACGTATGCTTGTGAACGAATTTTAGTAAATGTTTTGATGTGCTCTTTTTTGGGAATACATACGAGTACGTGTATGTTCACCAAGATAACCGCGGCTAAGGAAATGCAAATGCCTCTATTAACCCAAAATAAAATTAAATTGAACATGTGTCTCACTTATAAACCAAAACATTAAAGGAAGTTCTAGATTAAGTTTTGATAATTTATTTATTTATTTATTACTAATATACATAATTTGCGAAAAAACAACAGGTAATTTAATTTTGAAATACATTATTTTAATTGATCTGGGTTTGTCGCCTTTCATTTGTCGTATCCCCAGTAAACTAGGCTTTTGCCTGTATCTCACTCAGGATATTTAGCATGAAAAAATAAATCGATACTTCTTTCCGATTTTTGACTACACAAAAACAAAACCCCGTTGCACGCTCTCATCAACCTGACAAACAGTGACACTCAATTACAACTGGAAACATCATGCGGAATCAAACTCTTCACACATCATCACTCCAGAAAGACCAAAAATGTTCATCCCATAATATAACGCACACAATCATAAGAATAAAAATAAAAACAAAAGTAAAACCAAAAATGAACCCAAAATGAAATAAAAATAAAACCAAAAATGTTAATCCTATAATATACTGCACACAATCATAAGAATAAAAATAAAAACAAAAATATACAGAAACACAAATACAAAACAACAAAAATTAAAACAACAAGAAGAAACCCACACTCAAGAGCCCCCACAAATCTTTTCCACACGTAATTTCCACACGCCATTCATCCTGAAAGCCCAAGTACTCAAAATCCTGGCGCAATAACAACCACACTCCGATCGACTGTCTAAATGGTTTTCCTCCCTTTGTCTTTATTGAATTGGGCACGCCATTGTATATCATGGGAGCCAAATAAGCATCTTGCCTTTGGGCGAAATAGGTTTTAACTCTAGGAATGGTGAACATTTCATTAGTTGCCATGCGTGTCATGTGTCTCTGTTGAGTCTGCATCTTCCCTTCCTCTCGATGGTAATGCCAGAGAATGGATTTGAGATGCAAATTGGCTATGTTCAGGACCCGATACTCGCTGAAAAGCTCCGCCGTGGGATACCAGGCAGGAAGTTAACTAATTATTTTCACAATAAATTTTTGGGAAACCTGTAATATGTGTTTCTGGGTTAAGGTGCATCCCCCCCAAACTAATATACCGTAGAAAAATGCTGACCGACATAAGGCGAAGTACTCGTATATACTTTTAAGAATATTTTCACTGAGCACATTTTGAATCATACGTAATATGTATCCTAGTTTTCTGATTTTTGTGCTCAAAGTGTTTTGTGCTAAGCAAAGCAGTTTCAATTTTCACATTCTTTTGGAACCCAAACTGATTAGGAGAGATAAGATTGTGCATATTGAACAATTTCATCAGTCGGTCCTTCACTATTTTCTCAATAATTTTTGAGAGAATGCTTAGTAAAGATATGGGTCTATATTTTTTTAAATAATCCATTTAGCCTCCCTTGTATATTGGGACAATATGCGAACGTTTTAATGCAGTTGGGAAAGTTACACTTCTAAAACTCAAATTTATTACATGTTTCAGTGGTAGTGTTATAAATCTTTGAGTGTGTTTTACCATTGCATATGTAATCTGATCAGGCCCCGGGGCGCTACTTGCCTTAAGTGTATAAATAGTAGCTAGAACTTCTTTTTCCGACGTTGGCATCAAATAAAAAGTATATTCGGGTACTTTTAAAGAGTAAAGAATAGCTTTATTCAATGACTTCAGACAATTCAGTCGTTTTGTTCCTATCAATTATGTTACGTGAGAGATTATGGCCTACATTGGCGAAATATTCATTAATGCCACTACACAATTTTTGTGGTTCTTGTGTCAATGATATTTTTGTGCCATCAATGTTTAATGTGGAAGGTAATTTATAAAGCATCGAAAATAACTGCCCCTATTTTTTTACCTAAAAGCAAATACGTATTTAAAATATATAGATCAAACTGTGAATTTAAAATGAAGATGATTGCTTAAGTTGTACAACAAAAAATCGATTATTTTCTTGAGCAGATCATCTACGAGTATTAGCAAGCAAATTACGTAGAACTAGTCATATTATAAACGCTTGACGAATATACGCACTTCCTGAATGACTAGTTGCCCTTACTTCGGATAGATCGTGAACCACCTTACACAAATACTAAAAGGTATCATGCGAGAGAAAAAACCAAAGATAGAATGACATGTCCGAACGAAGTGCGTGCCGTGAGTCATGACTGATCGTTAATTGTTATTGCCAGTAGTAAATTGTAAATTGAATAATCAAGAGCCGGATGGTTGAAGTGTTACCATTATATAAGACATTTATAATATAACAAACACATCATTATGTCTTGAACGGAAATTGAAATTCTTTAGTTCATTAGAGGTAGATAAGTTTTCATACAAAAGATCATTATCACATTTCTACAATAGGAAAGAAAGGTAACCGGTCGAATGGATATCCCCTATGGTCATAAATTTCTTCCTGCTACAGATTTTTAATTAAAAAAATGTTATTATACATTTATTATAATTAAAAGAAAGTAACTTTAGTAACATAAAGAGAGGGCTAGATTTAATGTGGAATAATTTTGGAATGGTAAACATTTTTTAAAGTTTAAATCTAATGTAGTAGAAGATTTGAAAAAAAATGTTAATTAGTTATGGCCTTCTGTGGCGTCATTAATTTTGTAATTATTTAAGCCGGTTATTATAGTAATAATCTGATTGAAAGGATCCTAAACGGTTCAACAAAATATCTTATTATTTTAGTTTTCGAACAATCTATAATATAAGTCGCAAATCAAATGATTTTTATTTAACTTAAGTATTTAATTAAAAAATGATATTTTACTTGATTATTATTATAGTCTCCATTTGAGATCACATATGGTTTTCAGGATTTATTTGGAATATTTAGTGTTCCTATATGGCTTTGTAACAAGAGATTTTATGGTTAAAAGTTCATGTATAGTATAGTATAAGGTTATTTGGATAACTGCGTGGAAATAAAATTTATATTTGTGTAAGAATATTTAATTTAACTTTGATTTATTTCATAACACATGTTATGTGTGTATATTATATATATATACGTGTACATAACCATGACGTCGTTTCCCTACTGGGATCAGCAGAGAGAACATTCTTGTCTTGATACAAATATTTCACTTCTTTCACATCCAAATACCTTCATAGTTCATACGATTACTGTTATTTCTTAATTTTTCTTCTTTTAAAATATCGTTCACTTGATTCAACTTTACTTTACTCGGTCTTCCTCTATTACACCTTCCATTCAAATTTGCGTTGTATATTTGTTTTGTTGGTCTTTTTTCTTCATTCATTCCACGTGCTCAAACCATCTCAAACTGCTCTTCTTCATCTTACTCAACACATCAACCTTAAATAAATAACAAAAATAATTCCATAAAAGTAATGTGAATAGAGAAATGCTTTCTTTTCTGTTTTCACATTTTATGTATAATAAAAAATGCATTAAATGCTTTAAGATTGGAGAAAAATAATTCTTTATTGATTTTTTCTTTACATTAGAAAGTTTCTTTATATTAGAAAGTTCGTGACAACCATTTTTAGATTTCTTTATTTTTGTATAGCATTTCCATTAATTTTCATGAATGATTATTTTTTAATCCCATCGAATTTTGTTTGTTCATGAGGTTGATTGTGCCTTAAATGGCGCTAGAAAAATAAACCTTGCAAGTTTGTATTTTCGAGTTGTAATCGGAAGACTCAAACGAATGATATAACTGAAGAACTTCTAAAAATATTTTTTTATTCAAGTTTAAAAAAAAAACATTTAAATAAAATTCTGGTTTCTGACTTTTACCATATTAAAATTTTGTTAATATCATTTTATAAATAAAATGCTTTGTGTTTACTTATTTTATAATAAGGTTCACAGGCTTGTATGCTATTTTTTAAAATAAAATACAAAAATCTATAAATATATTTTTTTAAATAAAATACAAAAATCTCATAATTTTCGTCTACTTTTTTTCTTTCCTTTCCTTTAAATGAATTCGTTTTTAAGTTTGTCTAATATATTTAACAATCTTAATGAGGACTTTAATTAAAAAAATGAATACAAATAAACAGAAACCATTTTTCAACATTCTGTTTGGAATACGTTTTCAAAAACAAGTGTCTTTAATTAAATAAAAAATATATTGAAAACAGGTTTAACAACTTTGTTAACAGATTTCCAATTAAAGCATTTTTCATTTCATATCTGAAATATTTTTGGATATAAAAATACACTGATGATTTCTTTAATTAATTTGTTAAATATTTGTCGTTTTCAATTTTATTTATTTATTTTGTTTCAGTTGATGTTTTCTAGTGCCATCTTCTTGATTATATGGAGCATTGCTGAGGCTCGAGAGAAGCAAATTCGTTTAGAAGATATCGAGCAAGATAACCTCAAAAGTGAAAGAGCAAATAATAATAACGGGGTATACTTAAAGCCACCTAGTATAAACGCTGAACAAACCGCTGCGTATGGTCCACCTGAAACGTATGATAAGAAGCAGTATGAAGTGGAAGAAGAACCTACACCAGAAACACCATCAGATATTAATTATGAAACCGATGAAAACAGTTATCCCAGTGCTTCGAAATACGCTCTCAACAAAGATCAAGACCATGGGCAGGCTAGCAAATATGATCTCAATCATCAAGCAACATCTTCAGCACACGGCGGACTTCAAGGTTCTTACGTTGGATATATTCCTTCAATGGCGATGCATCTCGTTTACCTTCCACAAATCGATGCCTCATCAAGCAGCAATACGGTAGCTTATGCAGATCAATATCAAGAAAAGGTTCCAGCAATTGTTTATCAACCTGTTGTTCAACATCCTGGTTATGTGCAGGTTGAAACCCAAGGTGAAAATAATATAGATGACTCAAAGCAAACCTTGCAAGAATCTCAAACACTTAGTATGCATGCAGGGTATTTACCGGTTCCTGCTCAGGAATCCAGAACAATTGCATACCCTCAACCAAAATATGTTATTGCTTATCAACAACCTCAAGTTACATACGAGGATAAAGATTCACAGCCAGAGCAATACGTTAACTACGCGGGACAGCCACAACAATATGTTCTTACTAACGCTATATCACACGAACAGGCCTACCCTCATTCAGAAGACGTAGCTCCTTCAACACCTTACAAAACTCCCTCACCACACTACGTCCAATCTCACGTTACCACACTTGTTCCTCCTGCAGTGGCTTTCCATAATTATGCCACTGGAAATGCTGTCGAAACCCCTAAAGTTCTCTCTGAGTATGCACGTGGAATTTCGAAACCTATCTATTCTCATATTTCTGGCAAACTAGTTCAAAACAAATATAAACAGCAATACGACCAAGGGGATTCAAATAACCAAGGAATAAAGTATGTAAACGGCCATTCAGCTCCAAGTTATGCAAATTATTACAGAAAGCCCGCATCCCTTTTAGATTCTTATATTCCGTCTTCGTTGCAAATTGAATATCTGAAGCGAGGACTTAGTAAAGAACCATTAGCCACATATGACTTGATTTCTAGCCAGCGAGGTTATAGATTTGAAAAGGGTTTTTATCCAAACCAAATGTATTCCACAGGGAATGGAGGAGTTGCATTCAGTCATTTTAAAAGAGCTGCTAAGAAAGAGTGAAGCTGAATGCATAACTTGGGTATTTAATTCTAAAATAAGTGATAAGTGATTGAAGGTGAAACTGCATTTTTTATGTAAAGTTAAAATTTAAATAAAAACTCGCTTTTCATAATTTTAATAGATGTAATATAGTATGTTGTCTGGAAAGTAGTTTCGTATTTTTCAGATATACGTCGTTTGCAATTAAGTTTGGTGGATAATTTTATTCCAAACGTGCTGAATGTATATTACTATAAAGGTAATACTTTGGCGAATTTTCTGACTATTTTTTTACCCAAATTACTTGATGTTATTTTGAAAATGGAACAAAATCATTTGTTTTTCGGGGCTTGATGGTTTTTTGCTGTCGCAAAGAAAAATGTGACATAAAACAAAAAAAAAGTTACATAAAGTATATGGCGACGATATTGTAAGCATTTGTGTGTCTCTAATGTAGTTTATTCCGTAGTAATACTTAACGATGGTGTCCGCTCTGGATGACCGGTTACCACTGATGACGATCAAATCAAGGCTTTGGTCGAGATTAACCAGTATTATTCAACTCAAGAGATTACTGAGATACTGAAAATATCAGAAAACACCGTCCACAAACATTAAGTGCAATTTTGGGTTGGTATTTGACATAAATTACGAAATTACTTTCCAGACAACCCAATAATATTTTGTACAGCGGTGATGGCAATAGAGAATTTTCAAATAGGAAGCAAGATCATTGTTAAACAAAACATAGATGTTTTAACAAATACCTTGATAAATGTAAATGTTGTAAGTTGTGAAAATTTAATTAATTTGAATGAAAATAATTGATTCGACCAAATAAAAAGTAATTTCTTACTTGCTATCAGAGAGTTACAGCCATTATCTTCAGTGAGATACAGGCAAAAACCTAGTTTACCGAGGACACGACAAATGAAAGGCAACAAAACCAGATCCATTAAAATTGTGTGTCCAAATTAAATTACCTGTTGTTTTTGCGTTAAGTGTGTTATTATGGATTATTTGTCATGTATAAATAAAATAAAAAAATACCTAAATGCACGGAAGAGAAATTGTTAAAAATATAATATTTCTTAACACTTTAAGACCCGGTTAAATTCAAGACAATCTTTCCTAGTGCCCGACTTGTTGAGGAATTCTGATTTTTGTGAAGGGTTTACTGAAATCTATATAACATATCTTAAGAACATTGTACCAAAAATGTGTTAATTGGTTAAAATACTTATTTAATTTATTTAAGTATGGTAATTCTGTCAATATTCTTCTTTGTGGAGAGCTACATCACACCTCTTACACATGTACCGGGTCTCATTTCTCTACTTGTTCTTAGTACATAACATACATTGCAAGTTCTGCAGGGTTTCGTTTTTGTCAGTTGATGGAATTCAATCAACATGTGTTAAGACATGTTCTTTGACAACTTGTTTGGAGGACGTACGTTTGTTTTATTCTGGTTTGGATCCGGAGACTATAGTTGGTCACACTGATGATGCGATGTCAGAATCTTCATCATAAATCAATTAACGTATATTTGCATTAACTAGGGCAAGAGTTCCCAAAGTGGTCGATTTGATTTTTCTAAGGGTCGATAGTTTTAATGAAAAAAATTGGGGGTCGACGACAACAAAAATAGACCCCCTTACTACTGTTATTTGTTTGTTACTTCAAAATATCTATGATTCCAATATGTACCTAATTAAGAAGTAAAATAATTAAAAAAAAAACACTTTTATTTGTTTGTTACTTCAAAAGTACTGTTATTTGTTTGTTACTGGCAAAAACACATTACATACCAAACTTGTTAACGAAAAGGTAAAATGTGTCATCAAAAGAGTCTATTTTTTGCTTTAATTTTCGTTGGCGCAGATTTCAATATTAAATGTTGCACAAGATAATGCCATAATCCGTACATAGTCCTTTTATACTTTTCAATCCTTAATTGCAAGTGATTAAAATGAAAAGTTTGGTATCTAGTGAAATATTTAATATCGAGTACTGTACAAACTTATTAATTAGATTAAGTAAAGCAAATGACTAGGGGGTCGACGATTAAAAAAGTTTTTGGTAAAGGGGTCTGCGGCCGAAAACTGTTTGGGAACTCTTGATCTAGGGTATTATCCATGTAAATAATAAAAAATCAGGAGACTATAGTTAAAAGGTTGAATTATTTATAAAAATATTTACTAGACAATATGTCCTTTATTGGCAGAGTGATACTATGAAACCGGGACTCAACGCAAATTTACTTTATGATGTTTAAACACGGGATCTGGAAACAAGGTGTTATTTTTTCTCAGTATTATGTATTGTTAGTTAATCATACGTGTATAACCATCATCGGCGTACCGTTTAAAAACAAATAATAGAATGAATAAAAAAAAATCTTTATTAAGTTTAAAAGGCTACAATCACAATACACTTTGAATTAAATTAATTTATCAGTTCTAGAAAAAAACTATTGTATAACTTCTCTTTAAGACATAAATAAAAGTAATAACATTCAGTTTCAAAATAAAAATGAGTAACGCATTGTTATATTATTTAACACAATAAGTTACGTTTGTATAATTATTTTATTATAAAATATAAGTACAAAAAAATGTCACACGTTCTTATTTCTAAAGTAAATGTTTGTTATGTTAGTATAAGAGTTACTTTATTTTGTATATAATTATATTGTCTAGTCTTACTAAAAGTGTAATTATCTTATAATACAGTTGTATACGATCATTTATCTCATCGATCATTTTTTTAAGATAATCATGATTCATAAATTATTTTATCTTTATATTAATTTAATATGACAGTTATAATAATTTATTTTGGAAATGTATGTTGATTTATTTTATTTCATGGTTACATTTTTTATAAAGATTGTATCTAGTATTTCAAGAAATATATTTTTGCACATTGAAATTATGTTTTAATGCTTTTAAGTCCTTGTAATAAAAAAAACGAGTGCAGGTACTATTGCACATTGGCCTGCCTCAAATGCCTGGAACTTTGGGGTCTGCTGCATCCATTCTTTTCCTGTAATTTCCCTTATAAAATCTTCTTCACCTTTTAGAAAATCCCACTAGAATTAGGGTGGGTTTTGGGATAAATCTGAGCAGTCATAAGATCCCGTTTCGTATACAGTGGTACCTCGGGTTACGAACTTTATTCGTTCTTTGATTCCGTTCGCGAGCCGAAATGTTCGCAAACCGAAATTCATTTTCCTGGGAGCCATAATGAGGGTTGATTTAATGCAAAATGTATTTATATATACTGTATATTATATATGTATATAAAAAGCAAAAAAAAATGTATCAAGACAACGAACGCAACGACAAACAAGGTTCACAACGCGCGCACCTGAAAATAACTAATGCGTAATTGCGTAATGTGCCGTTACAACTAATTCGTGAGCCGAGGCATTGTACGCAGGTCGAGTCAAAATTTGTTCGGAAATTGTGTTCGCAAGTCGATTTGTTCGTGACTAGAGGCATTCGTGATCCGAGGTTTGACTGTATAAGGTATATTTGATCTGAATTTAAAGTATTCCTATTCAATCAACTTAACCGATGTTTTTATGTGCAAGAATATTAATTGTAATATGACGTGACTTGATGGTCATGTAGTTCACAAAGAACTTAAGTCTAGAAATGACGATGCTGTTTCACATTAAAAAATCTTGTACCTACAGTCTTAAGTCATCCTGAGTGTATAAAATTTAAAGCAAAATTCCATATTTGCAAAAGTGCTTTGTTCGTGAAAAAAAAGCTAGCTTTTAAGCACTACTAGAAAAATCAAAATATCAAAAGATATTAAAAAAGTCAATATTGAATCATACATACAGAATTAAGCAGACCAATATCAGTAGTGATTCTTCTAGAGATGTTAGCGCTTAGGTAATGATTAATGTGAGTGTCAAGATCGTAATGAGTTAGAATGATTCTGTTAGTTCTGTAGGATTGGAATGGATTTTCAAAAAAAGTAAATGGTCCTAATATACTTTCTGAGTGGTTCTCTATACTCTATTGAGTTTTTAATGGCAATAATATACGAGTATGTACGTGCAAAAGAAGTCTTTATGATTTTGATGATGATAAAATCTGGATATTAAAATTTTATTTGAGAATATGAGGAATCGCGAAACTAGTTGGATAATAAGATAAACATTAACTGGAATAAATAACCTAATTAGACATTCAACTCCGCAAAGTTTTTTATTCAAAAACCTTACCATCAGAAGTCATTTTTGCATTCAATTTGAAATTTACGTTTGCATAGATTCAAAAAACAATTCAAACCTCTCAAATCATATTAGTACATGGAAAACTGAAGGAAGTCAGGTTTTAATTTTCTTATCAAACGCCAGTAAACATGAAGTCTAAAGTTGATCAAGATATTATTTATTTAGAAGGAAGAAAAGGGCATCACATTGTATATAGGATACACGAATGCACTCAGAGGGGAAAAAAAGGATAAAAAATTGTTGAATAATATTTTTTTTTCTAACAGTGATGTCAACAAGATTAGTATAGGGATATACATATGTTATACTTGTTGATATGAAAGAAATTAAGATATACAGAGGTTTGATTTCAGTGAGGTCAATCCCTTTGGAGGGTGGAGTGATCAACGGTGAGTTATGGTTGAAGGGTTTGAAAGTTGAGTATTCATGAGATAAGATACTAAAAAAGTTGAAAAACACACCATTTGGTCCAAGAACTCCATCGTCACCAGGGATGTACTCGTATAGACACCAGCCACATTGGTTTGGGAAACTTGTCGTCCTAAGAAAAGTAAATGTTTATGAAAATAAGTAACTATAAAGTTTTTATTAGATTAAAAGAAAATATCTCAATCCTTGTTTATTTACCTATTATGAAAAAATATAACTATGGTAAGTACTTTCAATATTATTTCAACACGTCTTAGAATTAAATATAACATATTGTTCAATATAAATATGATATGACTTATTTAAAATTTAAACCGATAAAACGAAAAATGTAAAACCACAAAAGTGACTAAATCTAAATTGAGACATGAAAGTTTAATGACAAATTTTCATTATTTCAATAAATACGAAAAAAAATTGAATAAAAAATCTGATGGTACATGGAATAGGGACTTAAATTGAAATACAGAGCAACACGGAAAAAATAAAGTCGAATATGAAAGGTTTTGGATAGAAATGCTCAATTGTATAAATTATTCCTCAAAATTGGATTTTTCATAAAGAAGCGTGATTTGGCTATATATTAATCAAGATTTTCTCAAATATCGTCAAATATTATACTATAAAATCGGTTGTATAATAAAGGGTCTTTCAAATTGAGCGGTTTTTTTTATTCTTGGATAAAACACAGATGGCGTCGCCAACTTGCCTGGGATTTGTGACATTTGAGAAGTGTAATGTATGTAATGTCGTATACAATACAACAACGCGTTCAAATTGTTGAATTATTTTATGTACGAGTATAGTAATCTCCAGAAACGGTGATGTTAATTGGCCACTAAGATAATGTGATCTGACACCGTTGGACTATTTTCTCTGGGGTTACGTGAAAAGCCAGGTCTATAAGAATGACCCCCAATCGATTCTTGAGCTGAAGGACGAAATTATTCGCGTTATTGGTGAATTAGAACCGCAATTATGCCAAAATGTCATCGAAAATTTTGACAAAAGAGTGGACATCTTTGGAGCTGCAAGAGGTGGACATTTTGCGTATATTGTTTTTTGTGTTTAAATGTCATACATTATACTTCAATGACCCATAATTTTTTTTTTGAAATCAAAGCAAATGGTGTGTTTTATTTAAGAATTAAAAAAAATGGAATTTAAAAAACCACTCAATTTGAAAGACTCTATACTTAAGTCCGTATATCATAGTATAAATAGGCCAAAACCCATACGATGGTTGTCGTCAAAGAAAGAATACGAGAATTGAATTTTGAATATAAGAGAGCGAGAGAGGAATACTTCTAAATTTGAATTTCGGTGGGTCCGTGATAATTTTTTTTTGAACTGGTGTAAAAGGGGACGATGTATAAATGATATACGAGTATATAAACAAATTTAACATTTATGAATATATATTTTCATAAATGTAGAATTTGTTTTACTTCCGTGAATATTTCACGGGTTGCACTAGTCATAGGTACGGTTTAAAAGTTTATTTTATCAGCGTCATAGTAAGAACATTTTTATTTTTCGAACAATTTTTGACACTTTTTCATCCCTTGATATGATAATACAATATGAAATTACAATGGCCTTATAATATTTCTATTAAGAAGAGATGGCTTTATGGTTGAACAGAAAAATACAAACATTAAAATGAGAAAGCAGTTTATAATGAGCGAGAATGCTTGATTCTTCTAACATTTATAATATTAATTCTGAATTATGTTCGCATATAACTCTTACTCATTTTATGTAAAAAAATTAATTTACTTGCAAATAATTTAAATTAAGTTATTTGTTAATAAAATATACTCGTATACTCTGTTATGAGTTTCGTTTCATTTAAATTATACATTAATTAAGATTTCTTGTTTCATTCCGAAAACTCATCATTTTGTTAAAAATATTCTTGAAACATAAATTTTTGATTGTTTTTGTGAAATAAAAATTTGATTAAGTATTGTGGACTTTTACTATACACGGTCTGTTCAATGAGAAAGGTGACTGATTTTGTTTTCGCGTAACCACTATCTGTGGATGAATAAATGAGTTAACTAGCGACACATTTCGGCTATCTTATGTAAAATTTTCAAAGCTCTGGCATCGCTGGTTCATTCGCAATGACGTAACAATTGACAGTACCTTCTGAGTCTCGGTCGGAAAAGGAACAATTGAGCTACGTGCCAACATAAAATTTTGTTTTAAATTTGTTAAAAGTGCCACAGAAACTTTTTATATCATTCAAACTGTTTATAGTAGTGAACCAATGAGCCGTAAGAACGTTTTTAAGTGGTTTGCAAGATTTCGTGATGGTAGAGATAGCATTGAAGATGATCAACGGTTTGGACCATTATTGACAGTTCGAATTTAAGAAAATGTTCAAAAATTGGCTCAAATTCTTGAAATGATCGTTGTGCGTCTACTAGGTTCATTGAGGAGCTCACTGGAATTCCTAAATTCATTGTCCACATTTTAATGGAAAGTTTGGGCAAACGAAAGGTCTGTACTGACTGACGATCAAAAAGTTTGCATGTTTGGATTCAGACTTCATGTCAATCATTGTAACAAACAGGTGACGAAATATGGTGCTTTTAGTATGAGCCACTTACAAATCGCCAGAGCTTGGAATGGAAGGGTCCACAATCTCCAAAACCGAAAAAAATGCGCATGCAGAAGAGTCGAATCAAGACTCTGCTCACCACTTTCTTTGATTCCAAAGGAATTATCCAAAAGGAATGCACGCCAGAAGGTAAAATGGTGAACGCCAATGTGTATTTGGGTGTTTTGAATAGTTTATGAGCCAGGATTCTTCGAGTTCGGCCCGAATATCGAGAACAAGGGCCATGGTCTTTGTTGCACGAAAATTCACCGGCGCATAAAATCAAGATTATACGCGATTTCTTGACCAAAAAAAAGTATCGACTACCCCTCCGTATTCGATTTATTTGGCTCCATGCAACTTCTGGCTATTCCTGAAACTGAAATTGGTGAAGTAAGGAAAGCATTTCGACACGATTCTAGACATCCAGGTTTCGACCGCGATTTTGGAGGCGATTCAAGAATGAGTTTCGGGAGTGCTTCAGAAAATTTTACAACCGCTTCTAGTATTATATTGACTCACAAGGGGTGTATTTTAAATAAAAGGTAATGTAAACTAAAAATAAACAATGTCTTTTATTTTATTTCCAGTCAGTCAGCTTTCGCACTGGACAGACTGTGTATACTCGTAAATACTCGTATAATAAGATGTCTGCATATAGAGCTGCAGATACTAAAAGGAATAGACGATCGTGTCAACCACAATGAGGAAGTGTTACACGACGACAACATTAAGCCGCACAAAACAAGTATAGTATGATATTGAAAAAAATGATCCGAGTTTGTTTTCATTGATTACTTAACTCTTCAACTATAAAAAACTAAAATCATGAGCGCCATCTTTTGAATTGTAACCGAAGGTTTTAGTATTAGTTAATAAAAATATCAATATGTTTCATTAAAATTTATACACAAAAATGAAATTTAAAAGTGTATTTGATGCCATCTCTGTGAAATATATTGAATGTTCAACAGAGGATTGCAAAGTATTTAAGAAAATTATTATCCTCTTAAATATTCAACTAAATTTAGGATTTCGATACCTGGGATCGTTGAAGCTTATGATATCGTACAAGTGTTGTCTTATTTATCCAACACAAGGTATGATGTCTTTAGCAATAAACGTTTTTCTGATTTCATTATTTTGTTTTCAATCTTGAAATGTTTCTGCTAAGATACATCGTAAGGTTTACATCTAAGTTGATCAGCACGATGTCAGATGTCACGATACGTATATTATTTATATTTTGCTTTGTACACCCGTTTAAATTTTTTGAAAATTGAATAGTTGAAGTAAAATAGGCACTAAGTACCAAAAAAAAACAAAAAAAATAATTGTGCAGTTTCATTCTACATGACACATAGAACGAAACTGCGATGTGCACTTGGGTGTTTTGAATTGTTTATGGGCCAGGATTCTTCGAGTTCGGCCCGAATATCGAGAACAAGGGGCATGGTCTTTGTTGCACGAAAATTCACCGGCGCATAAAATCAAGATTGTACGCGATTTCTTGACCAAAAAAAGTATCGACTACCCCTCCGTATTCGATTTATTTGGCTCCATGCAACTTCTGGCTTTTCCTGAAACTGAAATCGGTGATGTAAGGAAAGCGTTGAAGTAAAATAGGCACTAAGTACCAAAAAAAAAAACAAAAAACCTAATTGTGCAGTTTCATTCTATATGACACATAGAACGAAACTGCATACTTAGTTTTTTTTGTTTTTTTTTTGGTACTTAGCGCCTATTTTACTTCAACCATTCAATTGATAGCTCTTTTCAATTTTGTAACCGCGCATATTTAATTGTAAGTTTGAGTTTCTTTTACGTGCTATTGACACAAGGTGCAAAAATTGATTAGCGAAACATTGGATAGAATATGGAGATACTACAAAGCTTTAATTTTTTTAACGAAATGCTTTGTTAAAAAAATGTAAATTTCAGTTCTCGAATGTAAAATGACAAATTTATATAAATCAGGTTAATTTGTGTTATTAAAATTTTAAGGAGAAAAAAAAATATTGCAAATTAAATTTATTGAACATGAATGTATGTATCATGCGATTCAGGTAATATATTGTTAACTAAATACAGCTTTTCCATTGAATGCATTTTACTTAATCTATCAAACATGAATGGTAAATCCCTTTATAATCTGCCCATTTATGTCTATCTGCGTCCTTATCTCAAACTCATATCTTGCAGAGCACACAAATCCGATTCCACCCCAACGATTAATTTCGGTCTTTCCATTCTTCTATATGAGATCACAGACATTATTTTCTTAACATGCTCCTGGCTACATTGAGATTCCTACCATAGTTATCTAAATATTATGATTATCTTGGTGACATAAGGATCTCCGTAAGGATGGTAAAGTTCTGAATTATGTTACGTGTCCACCTTAAGACACCGGTATTTGTGAGGCCATCGATCTTACGAGGAATTTTCTTTGTAGGCCACCGTGGTCTAACGGTTAGTATTCAAGCTAAGTAACCAGGCGCCCAGGTTCAATTTTCGGCAGATTACTTAATTTTTAATTTTAGATTACATAAGATATTGTTTTTTCTTAGCTCATAAGCTATTTATTATTATCAAATAAATTCATAAAATAAAATTTAAATTAGTCAAACGAAAGTCTGCAGTACCAATGGTCCTGGAGGTTTGATTTCATTGCCATAGGAACTATTTGCCATGACTATTTCCCTGTTGAAGTACACTAGCTTATAAATAATATTGTAATCTGTTTTATCAAACGATGTTCATTCCACTTTTTGTAACGGTATAACCCTACCGGTTTCAAGGCTTTCACCTCATCATCACGGGAGCACAAATAAGATAAAACAAATTACGATGTGTTTAAACCTCCACAATGTTAATGCCTTAACTATAAATAATATAATATAAATAATACACGCACAGGTGTTTTTCATTTACTTTGACTCGGCCATGATGAATTGTCTAGCATTATTATCTTCATTTCGAAGATGTCAAAGGCCCTTTCATCCTGTTTCGACTGCTTCCTAGTTTCTGAAGCGTATTTTAGGAATATTTAAAATTCGTAATTCTTATACTAGCTTTAGACTTACGTATCTCCTAGATTCGCAAATCTTCTCCTATTTAGATATTAAATAATCAAGGTGACATAAAACACCCTTGCTTTATATCTTTTGTAATTTAAAACCACCCAGTTAACACAATATTCCCTCTCATGCAGGGTCCACTCTCAGTACATAATTTGAATTCAACAATGTAATCGTTCCAAACTGTCCAGACCTTGTAAATGATTTTTACACATAGTTTTATTCTAAATCAAGAAAAAAAGTAAATTTTCGTAGCTTTCGTTTTACAGTTTTTTACTAGTAAGCGCAAATTTAAAATCTTAACCACACACCACCTTAACCAAAAAAACTTATTTCATCATCTCGAATGTTCTTCTCATTCTAACTATCAAAATTACCCTACATGACTTAGCACTTTTAATAAACTAATATCAAAATAACTTTTACGTGCACAATTCTGTAATGAAAATGTCGCGACCCACGTCTATGCAATTTCCGAATAAATGTATGAAAAATACCATAGTGATTCGATCACTCGTTTACCACCACTTGCAATGAATTCTGGACTTGTCTCTCGATGCTTTGAAGCTTTCTCTTTTTATAAGGAAACAACAAGGAAAATATCTGGAATGCCACAGGCAACGCGTATGTTGACAAGTCGTGGAGCCGATTCAAACAACAAATAGAGGCAAACACGAGAAATGTATTAATTTCTAAAAAAAAAAACAAAAAGTTCTGTGTCACATACAATATTATTATACAATACAATATTAACTTGACACATAAAAATGCATGATAGATATTGGTATGGCGCATAATATACGGTAGAATGCCAAATGCCTTTTTGAATTATTGTGCTATTTGTCTTTTACTCGTGAAAATATAAAGCAAATATCTCTTACAATCAATAATTCAATCTCCTAATCGATTCACCTGAGAGATTACCATCTTCTTAATGTGTGTTAATCGCGTGGAGTAAAAGATAAACTAGAAAGTACTTACTTACAAATGCGAAGTCTTACCTCTTGTTTCGCGATCGTATTATAGATATATTTTGTAATTTTATTTAAAAATTGTTATTGATTATTTTTTTATATTTACATATATTTCGAAGGTAAAAAACTAGATTTCTCCAAAGGCTGCTCATCAAGATTAAAAATCATAAATTTGAAACTGCTTTAAAGTCTAGTCGGTCAAAATTATTACAAACACTGGTTAGGTATACTGTATACAGTATAAGCGTAATGCAATACAAATAATCAATCTCATTTTTTTGTTAAATTGGCTATGGTCTAGTTGTCATATATATGAACTCACTTATTTAAGGAATCGAAAAGATGGTAAACCTTTTTAAAAGGAAGAAAGAAGTTTAGTATTTGTGTAACAATATAAAATCATATTTTTAGAAAAGTATTGGAAATATCTCAACAACCCTCCATTTAAACTACTTTTACGAAACCATTGTTAATGAATGTTACTGTGAGATTTTTCGAAAATTAATTTGTTATTTGTAAAAAATACTCATATTTTAGTATTTTTATAAAATAATACAAATATGAGTATTTTTAGTAGCCTCAGTTAAAATAACTGAAAATTGTTTATTATATTTTTTAGTGGTATGCTAAAATATACACAAAATAAGTTGAATTCTTCTGAAATAAAATATAAAACCTCTGGTTTACTGTTTTAATGATATTTGCAACATACCATAGAACGTTAATAGTTGGCGGTCTCGTCATTTTTGTTTCCATCATTATGATTATTTCTTTTCACTAAATATCAGTTCAAAATTATAAAAAAAGTTTAAACAATTATAAAAAGTAAAAACCAGTTACAATAATCGTACATTAAAAAAAGGTAAAGTAAAATATCGTGAACTGTGAGGTACAACGATGTTTCTATCTTCGACGTTTTCTATTACTCAATCGCATTTTCATCTCGTATCCACTTTCCATTTCAATTTCTGATACTGATTACAGTGTTATCTCCGGAGAAGAATTATATTTAGTTTCCGTATCAGAGGGTTGATGTATAGGAAGTCAAGCACTTCATGTTGAAGGATAGAGGGGACCAATAAATAAACAATAAATATTATAAAAAAAAGCTAACCGTGCGGAGCTGGAAACGTTGTAAAACATCAAGCCTAGTGACGTATTAATCTCAAATCAATTACTTATTTTTAACATATAATAGGACTAGTGTTTGACATCAAAAACACTGCACGACCTCCGTGGCCTAGTTGATAAAATGCATGTCTCCCAATCCGGGGGGGGGGGGGGTGCAGGCTTGATTCCCGTTGGAAACCAGATTTATTTAAAAGGATTCCAGTCTAGTTTTTTGATTAGTTGAAAGAGATAGCCAGATGACCACAAGCCAGTCGTACTGTTTGCAAATAAAAAAGTAAAACAATTCAACGATTTTTTTAATAGGCAATCCACCCTAACCATGATGCTTTGTTGTTCAACGAGTTTATGTAACGTATTAATTTATAATATTGACAAGTCATGTTTACATAAAATTTTAAGATTGTTTTACGTAATATTTTATCTCCATATTAACAATATTGTCTTTGCCCCATTAAAAGAACAACTTGAGTAGGCCTGGAACTCACTGTTTATCATTGCACGTATTGGAAATACTTCATCACGTAAAAATACAACAATACTCTTACACGTCTAGCGCGTGCGATTATTTTTACCAGGGGAACTAATTTATCAGAAAGGAATAATTTTTTAAATATGTTTTTTCAGGCCCCATCGGGAATCAAACCCGAAACCCCCAGAAGTTAAGTACTCTACCAACTAGACCAACGGTATTTGAGGCTTTGTATAAAACTACAGATTTTTTCAATACAAGTTTTGTGATTTAAAAGCGTTTTCAGCAAAAAAAAAATTTAGGTTGACGTAAAAGGAAATATGTTATAAGATCTTGTCCGATGTTACGATGTATTTATTGATAAGATTCAAATTTAATGTTCTGATTTTTAACCTCTTCAGACATGAACTAATTCTAAAATTAAAAAAAAAAAAATCTTGCTTGTAAGCGTATTATTTACACTAAATGCAATATTCTATCGTTTAAATTTAGATAGATGGCGCCCAAAATGTTCAAAGTCGATAGATAATACAGTATCCTAAACTTTATTTGTAATCATTGGGAATAGACATATACCATAAAGTTGTTTACAAAGTGCATATGAACGCTTTACAATGGATGCCAGGTCAGAAGAGGTTAAAGATAAGTCATTGAATATTGAAAATAAGTATCGGTCTCACTGCATAAATTGAGCGTTGTGTTATATCGCTATCCACGTGAAAATTTCATAAGACAAAATGTTTAATATCAATTGTTGATTACTTGTTAATGAAATATTTGTGCTTAAAAAAAAATAAATGTGTTTTCACACGAGTACTAAAAGTGAGTTCAATAAATAAACTGACCTATGTTGCAATACATCGCTAAAATTTGACATCCTCGACACGTTTGCTAAGACCCAATTAACACGATTTATTGGTAAACAATGAATAGTCTATTGTACATTACCAATAATTTGTTAGTTGCAATAGTTAACATATAAATCTAATTGTTGATTACAGTTGTAAAGAATATTTTTTGCACCATGTACATATTTTAGTTAAGATTTAACTCTTTTTTCTTCATGGTGTCTTTTACTGTCGATCATCTTTTTTCAAATTTCCACCACCATCGGTAACTATAGTATTATTTTTGTTATTTTGGCATTGTACATTTTTTTCTCTTTATATCAATAATGTAAATCCTCTATATTTTACTCAAAACCTTGCAAAACGACTGTATGGTTTGTTTGAAGAGATTAACAACAATCTCACCATGTTGTATACTGTACAATAAAGTTTTAAATGAATAAACGAAATGAATTAACAACGTCTATTTTTATGAGAATGATTTATCGGAAAACCAATTGATATATTTTTGACTAAGATATTATTCGGTAAACTAGAATCATAAAGCGTTATTAAAATATTTATTGCAACAACGTTAACTTAAAAAAAAAAAAATTGTAATTTTAAACCAAATAATCTAATCACAATCAGAGGAAAACAGATTTATAATATATTAAATATAAAGATCACGTTTTGTATGCCTTTTTGGTCTTATTTTACAACAAAATTTTATTTCTAGAAGTTTAATTTAAAAGGATTTCAAGTATTTAATATTTTTTAATAAAATTGAAGGCACAAATGCTGACTCATATTAAGGCATTTTAAAGAAAGAAAACCGAACTGTTTTGGACATAAATTACAATTGAACGATTCATGACGTCTTGAATAATAATTGTTTAGCGTTAATAACTCCACTTTGAAAAAAATGGAGATAGTAACATACTCACTGAGAAATATGTTAAATTTATGACATATAAATAAATTAAATTTATTATTCGTTATATTGTTTCATTTTTTATTTGTTAACTTAATTTCAATGAAAAACAATTAAATTTATCAAAAATTGTAGCGTTCAAAATAGTTTTTTTTAACATCTCGACTAAAGAGCTCATATAATTAAAAATCATCTTAGTCGTGAGAAAATATCCCAAAGTAATAAAATTATTCAATTCTCCGAATGAAGTGAAGTTATCGATCTACTTACTCTACACAAAATTCGTTGATAATTCGTTGATAGCTCATTTTTAAAATTCGTTGATAGCTCATTTTTGATGGCTGAGATTTAATTTTACGTCTCTCCAAGATAATCAAAACAGAGCAGAGTATTTTATTCCCAAGTATTCTGGAACTAACTGCATGTAATCGCGTTTCATAAACACGAACGATAAGTAAACCACTAAGTCGGACAGTTATGCAACGAACGATAGGTAAACCACTAAGTCGTACAGTTATGCAACGAACGATAGGTAAACCACTAAGTCGGACAGTTATGCAACGAACGATAGGTAAACCACGAAGTCGGACAGTTATGCAACGAACGATAGGTAAACCACGAAGTCGGACAGTCATGCAACGAACGATAGGTAAACCACGAAGTTGGACAGTTATGCAACGAACGATAGGTAAACCACTAAGTCAGACAGTTATGTAACGAACGATAGGTAAACCACGAAGTCGGACAGTTATGCAACGAACGATAGGTAAACCACGAAGTCGGACAGTTATGCAACGAACGATAGGTAAACCATGAAGTCGGACAGTTATGCAACGAACGATAGGTAAACCACTAAGTCGGACAGTTATGCAACGAACGATAGGTAAACCACTAAGTCGGACAGTCATGCAACGAACGATAGGTAAACCACGAAGTCGGACAGTTATGCAACGAACGATAGGTAAACCACTAAGTCGGACAGTTATGCAACGAACGATAGGTAAACCACTAAGTCGGACAGTTATGCAAGTAACGATCGGTAAACCATTAAGTCGGACCTGTTTTCACCAAGCTTGGCCTCAGCGAGATCTAGTGAAAATCTAGGTACCTTCTTGTATTTCAATACAAATTCGCTATATACAGTACAACCTGCGGTATACAGCCATGCGGTAATCTCCTACAACTATTCAGATAGTTGTTAAGAATTTTTTTTTTAATTTCACCTGGCGTGTTTATTGCCATGTGGCAATCTCTTCCAAACAACCAGAAATATATTTTAATGGGTCCTAAGTGAAAACCAGACTGGAATTCCATTTAAAAAAAAATGGATTCCAGCGGGGATCGAACCCGCAACCTATGGATCGGCAGACAAGCGTCTTACCACCATGGTAAATAAAAATTAGACGGAAACCATTAAACCTTACATGGTAAATAAAAATTAGACTGGAATTTATTTTTAAAGAAATCTAGGTTCTAACGGGTATCGAATCCGTAACCCTCGGGCTGGGAGATAAGCGTCTTACCAACTAGGCTACGGAGGTCATACCTTACATTGATATTTATAAATATTTATATTTAAGAAAACAAAAATGTTCAAAGGAAACAACGTCTTGTAACATAATTTGCAAAAACATTCGACATGGTAAAGTGTGATTTGCTTCTACAAACATTAAGAAATCTTGTCATTGATTTAGAATAAATAAAATTATTTGCTTACTGTTTTTGAAATTGGAAACAATTTGTTATTCTGCAAGTGCAGTTTATGTGCTCCAAGGATCAAACTTGGGGCCAATGATATTTATATAATATTTATTATTTTTATAAACGATGTAAAAAGAGCATAAAACACTTGAATATTTTAATATTTATAGACGATTTTAAAATGTTTCTAAAGATACATATTTATAGATGGTTGTAGGAAACTTCAAGAAGACATAAATAGTATTTATGAATCGAGTATCTTAACAAACTTTTTTTCAATATATTAAAATGCTTTGTTATTCCATCTACAAGCGTTAATTTCTTTGCTTATGACTAATCACCACTATTTTGGGCGGATAACTAAAGGACTTGGGTGTTGTCTTTAAAAGTGATATTTAATTTGATTAACAAAACAAATATGTTTATAATAAATCGAACAAAATGCTCGTGTTTGTAATTTGTACGACCAAATTATTTGTAGATATCTATGTCCTCAGAATAATGTACAATTGTCGTTAGAAGTCATGTACGAGTAAAATATGTATTGTTCTATAATATAGGCACTCCCAGGGGTTATGTACTCTTTTATGCTAGAAAGAGTTCAGAATAGATTCCTTTGCTGTATCTGCATTAGATAGTATAGATGCTATCCTTGGCTCAATCCTAGTTTTTTTTACTGGGAATGCTATTCTATAGAATATTAGGAAGTGGAAGGTACTTGCGATTGGGTGCTTACTTTTTTGTCTGCTCAAGTGTTATCTGATAAACCTAAGCACCCTGAATAGTCTTGGTTTGTACGCTTCAGGTAATTAATTATCTGAGACAACGCAGTCTCTGATTATTCTATTAATCTCTATGTAGAAACAACTTGCCTCTAAGACCTCCAGTGGGCAGTGCAATCTAACTTTTCAATCGTGTGTTCCCTCAGATAGACATTTTCCATGTGACGTTAAACTCATCCAAGGCAAAATTGTTTCTCTTATTGTAAATTTTTCAATATTATTGTTCAAATTTTGACATTTAGTAATGTTGGTTTTTGGATGCCGAAAAGCAACCCAACTTCTCGTGTAGATATTCTTCTTTGTACATCACACCTTTTCGAGCATACTTTGTAATTATTACGTAACTCAAATTATTACGTAACTCAAAAATATGAACTAAGCTATGAAAAACTATACATAGTTTTACTGTATATATATCAAGTTTACTAAGCACATCCCTTAGCATATAAATGTAATTTTATTCCTCAGTCCTTTATTTTGTAGAATTTGAAATTTACTTCATTGATCAGGAAAAAAATACTTAAACAATAATTTTAATCAAAAAGCGCTAATGATGAAAGAAAAATAAAATATTAAATTATCATGTTTCAGAAAAAAACATAATAATTTCAAAATTGTGGCAATTAAATTTTTCACCTATAATGGTTATTAGTACTTATATAACGGGAAATCATTACATTTTTAATTCAAGTTGGTTTCATTCGAGTTACCTTTATATTCAGTTTAACTACCTCTGACTAATAAAGCTTTTAGTTTAACGAATTTAAATAGTAATTTGCTTCACCTTTGTGCTTTTAATAAAAAAATCAAATGGCCTATTGAAGCGGAAGAATCGTCTTTCAAGAACCTGTTTTGTTGGAACGTAATTATGTTCTGTTGGACTCTATCTTTACGTAATTATTAATATTACCTCGGTGTATTCTAAACTCATAAATCGCATCATAAAGAAACATAATTGTTTATTTAGCTATGAATATCTCCTTTCGATAAAATGATAAATTACATTGATATACCTTTATCAATCTAAGCTTTATTTAATATTTGTTGATTATACATATTGTTTTGGTTAAAGCTTACTCGGTGTAACGGCTACTAAAACCACCTTAAGATTTACATTTTCAGCTCTATATTGGGGCTGAAAATGAAAATCTTACTTATGCGGTCTAACAACAAGTCCAAGATAATCAGAATATATGCCTAAAAATTAGAGGAAATATTGCCTTTACCATTACTTTTTATTATTATTTTAATTATTCACAGTACAACATTTACTATTGACGTCGTTTTAATGGAAAAACGAGCCATAAAGTTTAGTAAATTATAAAAAAAGCACATTACTTGTAACACTCCAATATGAATAAAAACAACCCCTTCATTAGGCAAAGCCTGTGATGAAGCGGTCTCATTACTTAATGACAAATTTCACATGTTTCTATACATCTTTCGCCTCTGCCAAATCCATAAATTTCATTGTGTATGCGCTTCTATTGTTAAGACTCCTCTCTCTTTTCTTTTTCAGAATTCAATAATTTGGTCTTATCGCATTTTTCTAGATTTTCGCAAACTTCTTGTACCTTCTATAATATATAAATTCTATTATTTTTTTCAACTTGCTTCATTAATTCTTTCTATTGAACCATACAAACGCTTATTAATTTCCTCTCAATCGCTACATTTTCTTTCAATTCATATTCTCGGGTATGTAATTCGTTTACCATAAATTACATCTGGGTTTCAATCTTTCTTTTAAAATAAATATATTTTTAAATTTTGCTATCAATGGTGTCTTGTCTTGTATTACAAATTCGTAATATACAGTGTTACATATCAATTCTATACAATCTAGATCGTTAATTGCCTTGTGGTAATTTCTTCTTCCAAACAAGAAATATGTTTAAGTACCTTATGTGAAAAACTTGACTGGGACCCTTATTTGAGTTCCATCGGGAAGTGAACCTTAAACCTTCAGACTAGAAGCTATTTTGTTTCACTATACATAATAAAAAAATGTTATTTACACCGTTTTAATTGAAAGACAAATTGTCGTGTTCATGCACTCGCATATGCAAATAAAACTCTGTTTTGAGATTACATATAACCAATTCACTAAGCAAGGCCTGTGACGAAGTGGCCTCATTCCTTAATCACATATTTCATCAATTTGTTCTTAAAACAAAAATTAATACTTACAGTTTGCATTAACACCCTTAGACATACTTAAATCTCAAGCTATCATACGTATAATTCCAATCGTATCATAATTTCAACAACCACATCAAAACACTTCCCACTGTTCATATATTATATTATGTTTTTTTTTTTTTTTTTTTTTTTTTTTTTACCTGGTGAGTTTATTGCCCGGTGCCAATCTCTTCCAAGCAACCAGACATATCTTTTTATAGGCCCTAAGTGTTAACCAGACTTGAATCTTATTTAAAAAAATCTGGGTTCTAGCGGGGATAGAACCCGCAACTTCCGGATCGGCAGACAAGTGTCTCACCACCAGGCCACGGAGGTCGTTTGTTTATCCATTCTGTATATAATAATAGCTTTATGTGTTTTCTTAGAAAGAAAACTGTGTTTTAAAACCCAATCTTGAGGTATTGAAATTAAATTGCTCCTTTTGTGAATTGTTATTATATTATTTTAGATCTAAGCAAAGACTTGAGTGCTGATTGTGTAAAAATTAAAATTCAAAAAAATATACTCACGTCTGCTTAAAATACCAGGCATTCAATTAGAAAAAAAAATAGAAATACGCCTCAGACATTAGCACTCTTTTGATGTTTTGCTTGTCTGTAATTTTCAGCTCCAGCAAATTATAATGATTGTTAAATGAATAACAAAACAGTTGCTCAGAGGCTGCTGTCGGAGCCGGTGATGCATAACTGAGATGTGTGGAACGGAACAATCGTGTTATGTAAGTTGGAGAATATAAATGTGGTCAACGATATGTGGACCAACCAAGAAGAGACAATATTTTCGTGAAAATAATTTATTTAAGAAAATGAATTATTTGAACATCAACGATTCGAAACTCACGCTTAGCTTTACCTCTCAGGTAAAGCTAAGCGTGAGTTTCGGTTGGCAAAGAAATTTACCACATGCCTTTTGAGGTGTAAGGATATTTCATTATTATATTATATTTGAGACGAGTCAGCTTCCTACACGAGGCCATACAAATTTAACATTCAATATGATTATTATTATTTATTATGTAAATATATAATTCCAATCACCTAGTGAATGTAAAAATAATAAAAAAACACTGTTTTATACAATTAACCTTTATTTGTTTACAGTATAACATGCTAGTTTTATTGTCATGTGGTAATCTTTTCCGATCAATCAGAAATATGAGAATTTAAGTGAAAACTAGACTAAAAGCCTTTAAAAAATGGCCACCAACGGTAGTCAAACTCGCAAACCCCGGGTCCTACCAAATAGACCATGGAAGATATCTATAACGTTTTTTTAAATCTCTCAATTGTCTTTAAATCTTTGGATTATTTATGTTTATCTTATGAAATGTTAAAAAGGTCAATTCAATTCAATTCAATTCAAACTATACCACAATATTTTTAAGTATTATTAATCGTTTTTAATGCGTGAATCCATCAATATACAATATATTACGTGTTAACATAAGTTGTGTCCGTTTTTTATCAAATTTAAAAATGAGCACCAAAAGTAAAACACAATGGTATTGGTTATACGTCATTCGAAAGAAAATTTTCTGCTCTACAAGATATTGTGTTTGCTTTTACATTACATATATTATTTTATTTGATTACAAGCCTTCAAAATGGAATGTTAAGTAGACGAAAGTGAGCATTTTCGACACCTCCTTCTGTTTGCGTTCAATCGAAGGAATAAAGCTGCCAAATCTGCTCGCGATATTTGCGAAGTGTACGGTGAAGATGCTATGAATGAAATGAAAGCTTGTCGATGGTTTTTGCGTTTCAAAGACGGTAATTTCGACCTGAAAGACATGGAGAGTTCCGGACGACCAATGGACTTCGATGAGGACAGCTTAAACCATATTATTCATGAAGATCCCCTTCAAACCACCATATAATTGGCTGAGCAAATAAATTGTAGTCAGATTACTGTATACCGCCATCTTAAATCAATGGGAAAAGTCCAAAAGTTCGGCGCTTGGGTTCCACATGTTTTGAGTGAAAACAACAAAAATCAACGTTCGACAATTTCTGCTGGTTTGCTCACGCGTCATCGAGCTACGCATGGCCACAAGCAAAGGTTTCTTTACCGCATCATTACTGGTGATGAAAAATGGTGCCTTTATGTGAATATGAAGAAACGGAAAGGATGGGTGAGTTATGGTCAACAAGCAAAGCCCAGAGCGAAACAAGGTTTGCATCCGTGCAAGACGATGATTTGCATTTGGTGGGATTGGCAAGGCGTCATCCACTACGAGATACTTGAGCGCAATCAGACAGTCAACGCGGAGCTATACATTCTGCAAATATAGCGGCTCAACACTGCAATTCAACAAAAAAGGCCGGATCGGCAATATGCCGTTATTCTGCAACACGATAACGCCCGCCCTCATATCACCAACATTACGAAAAATGCCATTCAAACGCTTGGTTGGGAAGTCCTGCCGCACCCTCCATATTTTCCAGACCCTGCGCCGTCAGTTTCCACCTTTTCCGGTCAATTTCGAACAATTTGCGCGGCGTTTCCTTCAATAATGACGTCGAATTGCGGACATGGTTGAACGAATTCCTCGAGTCAAGACCGGATCGTTTTTATCGCACATACATTGAAAAACTTGTTGAACGTTGGCAAGAAGTTGCAAATAATGAAGGAGAATACATTATTGACTAATTTGTTGTAAAATAATGAAAGAGAATACATTATTGACTAATTTGTTTTAATTTTTTTATTGTGTCCTCTTGTTCTCTTCATTTGAAAAAAAAACGGACACAACTTATGTTAACACCCAATATTAAACTATTTTATGTTGTAAATATTTAATTGTATGAAATTGAACCTAGAAGTAGTAGCAGTATAGTATTACATTTTCGTTGTAAACAGTACAACCTGGTGGGCTTATTGCCATGTGACAATCTCTTCCAACCAACAAGAAAGATTTTAATGTAGTCTTAAGTGAAAACCAGACTAGAATCCTTTTTAAATAACCTGGGCTCCAGCGGGATTATAACCCGCAACCTCCGGGATAGGAAACAGGCGTCTTACCAACTAGGCCGTGAGTTCGACTAAATTGTACAAATAAATAAAAAGTAACATTTCTTTAGTTTTTTTTGTAGAATATTTGCCTAAAGGTGCAATTAAACGACGAGTTATTTTAGTATACTCGTAGAATTGACTAATTTTGGATTTAAAAATCGATACTATTAAATTTGTAAAATAAGAAAAAAAATTTAGTAACTAGGTCAAATATTACAAATAAAAATAAAGTGGCGTGTTTACTATTTCATTGATTAATTTCTTTTCAAGATTTCCACTAATCTTCAACTATCATCGAACTTTTAGACAATGTTTATTATATAAACATAAAATAACCACAGTGTTTGGAGTCAGTAAAATTTTATTATGTTTTTTTTATAATCACCGGAACGATCACGATCATTCAAGTTATGTAGGCAATCGAATAAATAAGAAATCTGATGAATTCACATTCATAAAAAAAGCAAAAGTATTATTTCCTAACTGGCTAATGCCATATACGAGTAGTAGATTTTGACGAAAATCATAATTGATAATAAAACATTCGAAAATTTGCTTTAAAAAGTAAAGAACGAAGATTTTGTATTTTGAAAAAAAAAATTGAAGACATTTAATACATGATTTATATAAGCGCTACCAATTAAACCTTTATTGATTAATTAGGAAGTAAAACAGAAAGGCCGTCAGTTGTTGATTTGAAGTCTATCTTTTATGAAAACGTGTGCCTTCAACACTACGTGAGATGTTTAGGTATATGTACATATAATAATAGTTGTAATAATAATTTTGTTTATTGACAGCAAAAAGAAAACAATTCAAGAAAAACTAATATGGATCTCATACAATTCACAACAAACAATACAAACCAGATGCCATTATATCCATAGATCAACCCTTAAAATAAGGTTTGATAGTGCTATTGCTAGGAAGACTTGTGTAAAATGTTAGTTATTAGATGAATGAAATTAAATTAAATTCTTATTTGAAAGTATGCAATAATATTGAAAGAAAAAAAAAAACTCAATGTGGCATAACTTTTAAATGTAATATTTTCTGATTCATGAATTTTTGTACTTACAATGAATGACATTGCCCGTGAAACTTGTTTCGATAAATGCTGAAGTTTTTTTCCATTGAACCACAAAAATTTCAAAACTCAGGGAAAAAAACTATATTTATCATTCAAGTATAATGTAAAAAGTGTAAGTGGTCTATTTATGAAATATAAAAAAAGGTTACATTGTTCAAAAGGTTTATACATTTTTATGAATTTCGTTTTATTTAAGTTTCTTGTTTTTGTTGGCAAAGAAACTGTTCGTCGAGAGAAATTTTTATTGTTTTTTTATTTATTTGAGTAGTTGGTCCACTTTTTTTCTTAACTGCGTTGTATGTATATATACATACGAATGCTTTTACTTTATTAGCGAAAGGTGAACAAAGAAAGTGATCAGCTGAATCATCTAAATATGGAAAATAAAACGATTTTTATTGCGGTTTGATGCGAACAAAAGTAAGTCGGCTCCATTTTATTTACGGCGTGAGACATGAGTAAAAGTGATGGTCGTATAAATCAATCACTTGCGGCTCTGAAGTTCTTAGTTACACATTTTTAATGATTATAAATAAATCATCCTCTTTAAAAGATAAATAAAGAACAAATTGTCAATGTGATCTTTGTCTTAAACTACCGAGTAAAAGTAAACACACGATCTACAGGTCTGAAATTTGTGTGTCTTGAAACAAAAGATCTTATGCTCATTACTTACGCGATATGTGAACATTTATTCACCATGATATGGGAATACTTATTCGTTATGATATGTGAATACTTATTCAATGTGACATGGGAATACTTATTCGTTATGATATTTGAATACTTATTCAATGTGACATGGGAATACTTATTCGTTATGATATGTGAATACTTATTCAATATGACATGGGAATATTTATTAGTTATGATATGTGAATACTTATTCAATATGACATAGGAATACTTATTCGTTATGATATGTGAATACTTACGCAATGTGACATGGGAATACTTATTCGTTATGATATGTGAATACTTATTCAATGTGACATGGGAATACTTATTCGTTATGATATGTGAATACTTATTCAATGTGACATGGGAATATTGATTCGTTATGATATGTGAATACTTATTCAATGTGACATGAGAATACTTATTCGTTATATTTGAATACTTATTCAATATGACATGGGAATACTTATTCGTTATGATATGTGAATACTTATTCAATATGACATGGGAATATTTATTAGTTATGATATGTGAATACTTATTCAATATGACATGGGAATACTTATTCGTTATGATATGTGAATACTTACGCAATGTGACATGGGAGTACTTATTCGTTATGATATGTGAATACTTATTCAATGTGACATGGGAATACTTATTCGTTATGATATGTGAATACTTATTCAATGTGACATGGGAATATTGATTCGTTATGATATGTGAATACTTATTCAATGTGACATGGGAATACTTATTCGTTATGATATGTGAATACTTATTCAATGTGACATGGGAATACTTATTCGTTATGATATGTGAATACTTATTCAATGTGACATGGGAATACTGATTCGTTATGATATGTGAATACTTATTCAATGTGACATGGGAATACTTATTCGTTATGATATGTGAATACTTATTCAATATGACATGGGAATATTTATTAGTTATGATATGTGAATACTTATTCAATATGACATGGGAATACTTATTCGTTATATTTGAATACTTATTCAATGTGACATGGGAATACTTATTCGTTATGATATGTGAATACTTATTCAATATGACATGGGAATATTTATTAGTTATGATATGTGAATACTTATTCAATATGACATGGGAATACTTATTCGTTATGATATGTGAATACTTACGCAATGTGACATGGGAATACTTATTCGTTATGATATGTGAATACTTATTCAATGTGACATGGGAATACTTATTCGTTATGATATGTGAATACTTATTCAATGTGACATGGGAATACTGATTCGTTATGATATGTGAATACTTATTCAATGTGACATGGGAATACTTATTCGTTATGATATGTGAATACTTTTTCAATGTGACATGGGAATGCTTCACTATGATATAGGGATACTTATTCACTATGATATGGAAATACTTATTCACTATGATACGGATACACTTGTTTACTTTAATATGGGAATATTTATTCATTATGATATAGGATTACTAAAATGGCGATTCGATGACTAATTGCAATATATAACATTATTATCATTAACAAAATTATCTTTTACATATCACAGTAATAATAATAAAATAAAAAATAACGTATCAATGTCCTCAAAAAAAAAGGAAAAATAACTCACAATTTAGGATACATTAAATTTCAAAATATGACGCATGAACATGCAAAGTAAAACACGAAATATAAAAAAAACGATCTACAATACAACACTTATAAAATATAACTTATAATAAAAAATATATATGAGTATATATAGTGTAAATATTACTGGAAGACGTGGTAGAGGAAGGTCAAAAGAAGTATTGTTGGGTTTTAAAATAAGGTAATATATCATAGATAGTTTGAGTTAACGTAGACGCTGTCCTCTTTTCCTACCCCGACAAGGAAATGGTGTAGTGTTTTACAACGCAACGCAGTAGAAAAACACTTATCGTTTTGTATGCGTAATCTATTAACATTTTCATTCAATATTTTTAAGAGTTTTTTTAAATCGTTTTTAAAAATATGTCAATGCCGCAGCAAATTATGTGAAACATTGATAAATAAACTTCATATATTTTTTAAGAATATCTGCTGCTATGAGAAGAAACTGATCGAATTTTGTTAGTGAAAATTGATTTAATTCTGTTGACCGCACAATCGAAAAGTAATTTATAAAATTGATCAGTTCAATTAAATATTAGATAAGTCCGCAATAGTGTTCTCTTGTTGCTCAACCATTCGAATACCTACATAACTTTTATTTAAGATATTTTCCAATCATGCTATTAGTGTATAGTATATTCGATGGGAATGAATGTTTCATCATACGCGAGATTTCCCCATTAAAAAAGTGATAATACTTCGAGTTTTTTGAACATTTACATTAATAAATTTACTTAGCAACATTTTTAGACCAAAATCACTTCAAGTGCTTATCTGTTATAATGCTTTATCTTTAAACAATTAATTTTAGCTTCTTGAAGGCCATAACCATCACATCGTACTCCTATTAGGGTAAATAGAGATAACTGACCTCAATTCATTCTCTATCATGTCATACAATTTTTCGCTTCTGCCACGTTCATGTATCTATCGTCATGCATAATTTCTTATTCTAAATGCTTTCCACTCTTCTCTCTTTCGGAATTTGTTCGATTCAATAGTACCAAATTTTCCTAGGTCTTATCAAATTTCTTATTCTTTCTATGTCTAAGGGCTCTCCCTACTCTGAATTGGAATTATATTTCATACTATGCGCCAACCACTTTGAATGAACAATCGAGTCAAATCTGTTTGCTCGATCTCCCTCATTAAAAGGTTGAAACTATAAAACTCAGATTATCTCAGTACGTCTACCAGATGACATATCCAAAGTTTAGTTATACAATGCTTCAGGATAAATAGTTCTTAAATTGATTACAATTAAGAGCCTTTGATGTGAACTTTGGCTGCAAAGAGACATTTCATAAAATGTTTATTTTATTATTTAAATCATATTGCTATAAATGTTACATTTTTTAATTAAAATATGTATCAGTAAAATAAAATTAACTTATAAGATGTTTCACTTTAATATGATTATATTGTGAATCGTGATATTTGAAACTCGTATAAAAACTCAAATTTAATTATAAATTTTGCATTAATAATTAATATTATGAGAATAGTGACCTAAAAAGTGTTCTCGTCTGTAACGTTCTAAGATACTCGGATAACAACTTAATTATTTAACTTAACAAGAAAGTTAATTGATTTCATGTCTCAAGTGTGGAAAAAAAACCTTTAAAACGTTCAGCAATTATCACGATCATTAAATATCATTTAAAGATTGCAAATTTTGCTAATGAAATGTTTTGGTAAAATTTAGAACACTGACAATTAACTAGATACATTTCATACTCTATTTTGATATTTTTTTACATTATACAATGAGAAGTCCAAAATATATTGTTTTAAATATCAAAATTTTGGATTGGAATAAAGCTATTCGATGTACTTGTATAGAAAATTTTAAAAATATTAGTCAAAACCAAAAGCTCACTGGTCATGATATTTTACTCCGATTTAAGATTATTATTTCTGACAGCTTTTATTTCATTAAATCACACTGGTTAACAAATTTTAACTTTTGGTCTGTAACAGAGATTAAATTAGCTGATTCTTATGAAATCGACCCTGTTGATTACGAAAATCGCAGTGAAAAGTTTGTAAAACGTAACATTTTTGTGTAACAGAAGGGGGAATGTTTAAATAAAATAAGTACGTTTTGCGCATTTCAAAAGTCGTAATTACAACAATAAAAATAAATAAATTCCTAAAATACTAAATTTAGACGCAGAATACAATGTTGTTACACAAGAAAATAAAAAAAATCAGAATAAAAGCGGGAAGTGTATTTTCAGTGACATTCGACATTCTAGATTCTGGTAACTGCAAGAGTTCTTGTACAACTGTAAGACTTCTCGTAATTGTCAGCTTTATTATTACCTAGGAAACCACTAACAACTCTTCCATAGGCTTTCCAAGCTTCTAGTTCTTCAACACTTAATTTTTTTTCGAACTTTTCATCTTTCAAAAGTTTCAGTTTCAGTCAAAAACTAATTTCAGGCTTTTCTCTTTAAAAGTACGTGATGGAACATTTTCAAGTTCATATTCGTTATCAGCACACAAAAATTGACCTAAAATGGCCGTTTTTATCCTTGTTACAATCTGTTTTCACCCTTGTTTTGAACTTTACATCTTTCAAATGTTTCAATTTCAGTCAAAAACTAATTTTAGATTTTTCTCTTAAAAGGTACGTGATGGAACATTTTCAAGCTCATATTCGTTATCAACACACAAAAATTGACCTAAAATGGCCGTTTTCACCCCGGTTACAAAAATCTTGTTAACTAGTGTAATTAGATAATATTTTGTGGTTCCCATCTATCGTAGATGAAACAAATAAATAAAAATTAATGCAGATTATGCGAACATTTACACAGTCTTAGAAAATTGCATATGATTTTTTAATCATCTATAGCATCCATAAAATTCAGTTTTGTGACCTGGTTTGTTGTATGGTGTAGTGTTGGGCAGTAGAGATCCCATGAAAAAACATCAGGAAATGTTAAGTCGAGGTGTTCAGATCAGATTAAGGGAGTGAAGAATCCGAAAAATAAAGGACATTTATGTACCACCATTTAGACAGCAAATGCTCTTTAAGGCGTTTCACTAGGGATTTGAACCCACTATTATTGACATATTTAAAATACATTGGTAAGAACATTGCAGAAAAAAAGGGAAGACGAACTGCAAATAAATCTTTCTACATCTTCCGATATACGATAGTAACACATTCGACTGTATGTGGAGTAAAGTGCATATGTTAAGTGTAATGTTCATATATAAACATAAATTTTGAAAAGAGTTTCCAAAAAAGGTTATCTTCAAGTGTTTCCTAAAGCTGCATATATCACCCTTATTAAAGTATCTCTTACACATTGAAGGAGAAAAGTTCAAACTTGAGAAAACGATAGTTAAATCAAAATCATCAATTAATACGATATTGTGCAATATTAATGACTTGTAATAAAAAAATAAACAAGTTGTAATGACGAAAAAGACCCTGTTATTGACTGAAACTAGTAAAAAAATAGAGCTTAAATACCTATGAAATATTATGTACAGCTTCAGGATACCAATATATGCAAAATAATAGCAATCCTAATTTCTTTTATGTATGTGTATATTCGGTGAAGCTCAAAAGTGGCACTCATTATTAAGTTTAAAGGGAACAGATTATCACCCTATGTGGCATAATGATGACCTTTTATGGCAGCCATCTATCTTTGAAAGACGATGGAGACGCAGCATTTCCTCTAAATCTCAGAGTGTTGTGCGAAGTTACACTTCTTGATGCAGACCAATTCTCGACTCGTACAGACGAGCACAGACATCGCATCCCCAAGATGGCTAGGGGGCTTCTTCTGGGATTGACCGCTCGCTCGACCTCCTTCTTTTCAGCTCCCTTAAATAGTTTGTATCAAGGACAATCTTTCCCGTCTGGAGCATCTATCTTCACTTTCGATGATCTTGAGAAGGATACTCAGATTCATATTAAGTGGCAAAAGTTTAAAAAGAAGACCATATGATTAATTGGGCAACCATCCAAGAGAGAGCATCCTCCAACTTACGTGTTAGCAGAGTTAACTCCAAGTAAACGAGAAAAGAAAAAGAGGAATAAACATAGAGAAACAAGTTTCATTTGTATTGAGATAAACTTAATATAACTCCTTTTTGAAATAATACATATTTCCTCGTCGTATCTCGATATATTTGATAGAAAAATCGAGTTCATTGATGGAATAGTGATAAATGGAATAATTTAAAATATTTCCTCGTCGTATCTCGATATATTTGATAGAAAAATCGAGCTCATTGATGGAATAGTGATAAATGGAATAATTTAAAATATTTCCTCGTCGTATCTCGATATATTTGATAGAAAAATGGAGTTTATTGATGGAATAGTGATAAATGGAATAATTTAAAGTATTTCCTCGTCGTATCTCAACATATTTGATAGAAAAACCGAGTTCATTGATGGAATAGTGATAAATGGATTAATTTAAAATATTTCCTCGTCGTATCTCGACATATTTGATAGAAAAATCGAGTTCATTGATGGAATAGTGATAAATGGAATAATTTAAAATATTTCTTCGTCGTATCTCGATATACGAGTATTTGATAGAAAAATGGAGTTTATTGATGGAATAGTGATAAATGGAATAATTTAAAATATTTCTTCGTCGTATCTCGATATACGAGTATTTGATAGAAAAATGGAGTTTATTGATGGAATAGTGATAAATGGAATAATTTAAAATATTTCCTCGTCGTATCTCGATATATTTGATAGAAAAATGGAGTTTATTGATGGAATAGTGATAAATGGAATAATTTAAAATATTTCCTCGTCGTATCTCGATATATTTGATAGAAAAATCGAGTTCATTGATGGAATACTGATAAATGGATTTATTTAAAATATTTTCAGCTTGAGTAAATAAGAATAACGATGTCACAGTATAATTTTTCCGTGTGAAATAACGAAATATCAGATAACAAGCTGCTTGATTTTATTTTAAGCCAGCAATTGATGTCGACGTTCAGAGCTGTTCCCAAATTGCTTCACTTTATTATGAGAATTTTTTTAGACTATTTTTAATTCCAAATTAGTTTGATAAGAATACGGGTTTAACAATCGATGTTTCCACGAACTTAAATTTTATGAAAATTGTATGATAAACATTATTTTATATGATATTTTAATATAACATATATTACTTTGTGAAATTCTTGCTGTTTGAGAAAAAAAATCAGATTTTTTTTATCTAATGTATTATATTGTATTATACTATTGTTATATACAGTACAACTTGACGGGCTTATTTCCAGGTGGCAATCTCTTCCAACCGACCAGAAATATATTAAGGAGGCATTGCGTCAAAACCAGACTGGAATCCTTTTTTAAAAAATCTGGGTTCTAGTGGGATTTGAACCCACAACCACCGAGCTGGGAGACAGGCGTATTACCAACTAGGCCATGGAAGTCGAAATGTACCTATACTAATAAAGCAATATATATGAAATGATGATTAAATACGTAACAGTTAACGGCGTCAATAATATCTTGCAGGAATTATCACATACCATGCCATTAACGTATTGTGGTAGGCAGACAGGACAAAGCGCTAAACTTTCCTATCTCGACACACGCCCATCGCTTCTTTTACATCCATAGATCTGCATTTCTCTGACTTTTTATGATTCCTTCTTTCAAAATATCATTCATTTGACTTAGTAATGCTTTCCTTTATTTAGTTTTACCCTGTCTTTCACTCACTTTTATTTATCTTATAATTTTCTTATTTTCTTACAATACCAGTTTATGCAAATCGATTTCAACCACTAAAGTAGTAAATCGATTTTGACCACTAAAATAATACATATTAAAATTTTGAAATTTAAGTGCGTTTCAAAATGTAAAACAACGATTTTACTACTTAAAACATTAAAATATCAACATTATTCGTATAAACGTATAATCAAAAGAAGTACACATAGACAAGCACTCAGCAGACCAAGGCCCAGGGCTGTATCCCACGCACGGAAGAACACTCAAAAAACAACATACATATAAAAAAATCTGTTTGAAAAAAACAGAAAATAAAACCCACTCGCATAATTTATTAACTCAATACATAGATAAAAACAAAATATTTGCAATATATATATATATGTATTGTTAGTCAATCATTATTCATTCATTTTACACGCCCAAACTATTTCAGAGTGCTCTTTTTCATCTTACTCAACATATCAGCCTTAATTTTACATTCATACCTGATCACTTCAAGATATAATTAATGAATCTGTAAACATATCCCCGCTGAACACGCGATGAAGTTAGATTAATGAAGTGAAGTTCTTTTTCAGATTATCGAATGATCATTTTAATTTAGACGAGCTATAATCTTTGTGGCCTGGTTGGTAAGGCGTTTGTCTTCCATGATTACTCCTATTTTAAAGTTGACTTTATATGTTCTACTAATTCGCTTTTATTATTGCAAATCGAGTTTCCAGTTTCTTACTTCATGAGAAAAACTTGCTTAATGGGTTTACCTAACGAAAAACTTAACGCTCTTTTTTGTCTTTGCTTCTGTAGAAAATCATATTTTACTTTCAGGTGCCAATGTTTTCTAGTAAATCCTATTTTACGATGAAAATCCTTTTGCCCGCATTTTTTTTAATTAATGTGTTCTGTATTACTATATTACATTTCCACTGTATATAGTAAACCTAAAAGATTTATTGCCAATTGGCAACCTCTTCCAAACCAAAAAAAAAATAAGAAGCCTTTGAAGACCAGATAGGAACTCTTTTTAAGAAAATCGGGTATCAAATGGAATCGATCCCGTAACCCCCTGCTGGATGTTGGTAATTTTAATGGAACAATTTGTATATTGTAAGGGTAGTTTAAGCCAAGAGATCCAGTTTTAAAATATCGATCTACTCGTATATTGGTAAAGTTATTTACCATTAGGAATGCAATAGTCCCACTGTGTGTCGACTAAGAAGATAAACATACTAAAAATCTTCCAAAGGTTTCCTTAGTTTTTACTTGATGCATGCAACGAAAATGTACATTATTTAGACATTTTCAAGTGATTTTTTAATTGTGTTAAGCAGCCGACTTTCTAACACATCGTCAAAAAAATTTGCATGCAATCTCTATCGTCTCGTAGACAGTAACGGTCACTTTACAGTTAACCAAAAATTCGTTATCAGTTGGCAGTATGACGTTGGTAAAGTAAGAATCCAGCCTATATCCGGCAATAATCATTGATAATTAATATTATGCAACTAATGGGACATCTCTGTCTATTTGCGGCATGCAAAAGTAATTTTTCTATTGGGTGAATCTAGGTTATCGTCCCACCGTTCACTTCCATCTAGCTTCAAATATTCAGCGTTTCTCTGATCACATATATGAACTTTTATCAAGCATAAACTCTCTCCTGAATGCGAGGAAGGCGTTTCTGACTGTTACACCCCTGGCGAAATTCATATGGGGCCTACCGTTCCGCACGAGCAAACATTATTACTACCGTTCCGTACGAGCAAACATATAAGGACGTCCCTTTGCTCTTTGTGGATGTATCCAAGCTATTGCACTACTCACTTTCTCTTTGGCCATGGAAGCTTTAATGGCAAACTTGTTAGCTTCAATTCAGTCTTTTCACCCCTGTAATTTTTTCTTCCACCTGGATCAGTTACATTTTGTAGTATTGTGATGACGAGTCAATATGTTCCGAAGAGCTCTACATTCAACCATATATCGGCACATTTACGAGCTTCTCCGATCTACATATAGTGGCGTCCAAGGATAGTTTTGATGCATTCGAAGTTTTCTGTGAAAATACTGACAATTTCCTGGGATATTTCAATTTCAGGTCTTAAATCACTTTGTAAATATAATTACTGAACTTTGTAAATATAATTACTGACGTTGGATATTAGGTCCATCATCTTTGCTTTTATTTTAACACTCATGGGTGTCTCCGCCAGAGGAGGAATCCTTTGAGCAGCTGGAAAGTAGTTATTGATATTCAAGTGTAGATCGAACTAGATGGAGGCTTATTTTGCCCACCCATTACAACGTGGATGGTGGTGGGATCTAACTAGACTGTTAAGCACAGACTAATTTATTAACACTTATGGTTCAGTACTCAATTTTTTACGTCATGATTTGCTCTTTATATCGCGCGACTCTGGAATAACCAAATTCAATATAGTACTGTCTTATGTATGTTACAATACTTCAACCATTATTCATCAGTGTAGGGTATTTTCCCTAATCTCCACCTTCTTAATTACAGCCTCAATGAAAATAAAATAACTAACAATAAAAAAAACAACAACGAACGAAGACACTTAAAATATTTTCTGATTGCTTGACACTGTTCACCAATTATAAAATATTATGTACACTTTGTGTGAAAGTTTTTGTGATGATAAATTATATATTAGTATAGCGTGGACGTACCAAAACTAAGATTGCGTCAACCTACTTAGACCGCTAGCGAGATATAATAATAAAGATGCCGAATGAAATATTTTTACAAAGCCGATGGCGCGTAAACGGATTAAAATGTTTTTTTTTTTCTATAATTGGTATAAGAAGATTGTGTCATAATTCGCTAATATAACGAATTTACATATTATGATCAATTTTTTAAAGAGCTTTGTTAATTTTTATGTATTAACATCGTAAATAATTTGAATGTCAAGATGTTTCAAGTCGGTTAAAATATATCAAAATAGATTTCTTCTGCATAATAAGTAGGCTGATTGCTTGGAAGCTTTGAAAAAGAATCTTTAGTCCATATTATTTGGTGTACACGTATGTTAATAGTGTGAAATGAGTAAATGTAATGTATTATATAATTTTTTTAAATTTACACTCATACATATACCATATACGATTTATATTACACAAATTTTGTAAAATTGTTACACTTTGTTTTATAATATGGCTAAAATTATTATTTTTAATTGATCTATACTTCTGAACACCAAAACTTATCAGGCAATGACTCCTGGTTTTCTCCATAGCATTCTATAGAGTGGAAACATGGACGTTGAGAAAAAATAAAGATATGTTTTCGAGTTGAGTATTTCGAGTTGAGTCCTGGACTGTGAGTCGTACCAACGTGTTCATCCTACAGGATGCACATACCTAGGACTTGCAGGAAGACAATACCCCATACTTCGGACATGTCGCTAGAAGGGATGAAGACATTTTGAATAAGTAGACACAACTGGAACTGTCTTCAACAATTTGGACAGACTAGAATAAAGAGATGAATCGTTCCTCATTGAGTACTACACTCAGTGCCGAGAGGAGTGAAGACGAAACATCCACTCAGTTCCAGATTCCTTATAGAACCACGAAGTTCAGTCATCAGCCACACGACTAAGAATACGATTGTTTAAAACTTATTCTCGTTAAAAGTTTGTTATGCAAAGTTATATTATTTTCTATTTTTATAAAATATTGCAGTAATTTTACAGATGATGAAAAATCTAGATTAAAAAGGAATAACACATTAAGCAAAAAGACTCCATTTTTTATTAGGATATATTTTTTCCAAAACTAAAACAAACATATATTTGAAAATGATTGATTAACTTTTACGTAAAAAAAAGTCAGAAACATAGAAAATTCTTCACATAAATTAAATTAAAGTCTATGATTTTTTATTATTGTATTATATATTTCGAATATCATGAAATTTTAATGAATTTTTCTTTAAAGTTTTTTGACGGTTGTTTTCGTTATGTATATTGAACAGACCAAAAGAACACGAAAGAGATGTGAAGTTAAATATAATATAGTTGACATAAATTTGATGTAGTAACCGAGCGAATGCGGTTTATTCCCGAAGATAATTATACAGTGCACAAATCTCCTAATTTTATATGATGTTTTCACTTATTAGTCTTCCATTTTACTAACGCTTTTTTTAATTTTAAGGTACGATTTACCGCGACTTAAATTTTAACTTAATTTCAGCTCTTTGTGTAAGTTGCACAAATACTTCATTCTTAGAATAACTAAAGTGAAGGTTTTTTCTGAGACATTTCAATATTCAATTATTTTCATATGGTTAACATATTTCTTTATTAAACATTGTAATTATAATTTTGATTTATTGCGAAACGTGAAAAAGACTTTGAATAAAATTAAAATATTTCTGGAAACGTTGCGAATTCAACAAATCCATTAAAAAATAAATCTAAAAATACGTAAACTAGCTAAAATAAATACTTTCTAAAGGTGTTCCAACATTTTACAATCTCTGAGATGCTTTGTCTTAATAAAATATATTTTAGTTTCTACAAATATGTAATTTGTTATTTGACGCAGAAAGAATGAGATGTTAAGATTTGTGTTAATTGTTGTAGGAGAAATCTAAAAGTTTTGCCTCATCTTGTTCAAATTCTCCTTCATTTTTTAAAACAAAATATATTCCAAGAACAAGAGGTAACAGGTTTCTATGAGTGTTTTCAGTTTTAGAGAAAGTGTTAATCTTCTAATAATAAAGCTAAAGTCTGCAATAGTAAAATTTTTTTTGCAAAGATTTCATTACAGGATACAAAAAAACTACGAGTACAAAGGTTTCTTTTACCTTCAAAAATGGATTTATAACAATTAAAATCAGTGATTAATACTTAAAACTATTTTTCTTTAAGCCACTTCTTTCAAATATCTGTCATGATCATATGGTACTATATTATATCCGTTATGAAGATGGTATGGAATACCAAGGTCGAGTGTGCTGGAAGTCTGAATAATTCGTGGCTTTCACAGATCTAACTATTTCGATTGATTTTTAAGTATAACTGACATAACGTTAAATTATTACTTTTATGACAATACTTAAAACGTATTGCTATGAGATCATCAAGGTTTCAGAACATAAAATTGTTAAAAAGTTTATTTAAATGGTAACAAAAATCACATTGAGGTGTTTAAAAAAACTGATCAGATTTAGACCAAGGGAATGAATGGTGTAGTTAGAAGAAAGTTAGAAGAAATTTATCGAGAAAATAAAGGCATGAAAAAATGGAACATATTACTTTTTAATGTGTGATTTTGACTTAAAATGATCGTAGTATTGTAATTAGATCGTAGTATTGTTTCAATCTAATGTGTTTTTAAGACAAAAAGTATACTGATTAGACGAAAATATGTAAGGTATAAAACGTGTCTCCTATATGTAAAATATAATTAATTTTTTAATTTTTTAAGTTTTAGAATTCATGATAATGAAACATGAAGATAGGGTATAATAAAAAAGTTATCCTGTATAGCGAAGCTACCGTAGCAAAAGTAAAAACAATTGCGAGACCGTATCAGTATGATCATTTATGCCGCATACAAGACACTGATCCTGCAAGAAAAGTTTTATTTAGCGATTCTATAAGGTGAATGAGATTGAGGTGACCTGAATCGAAATGGAGTGACAGGGAACTGTTACTGTAGCACACTGGGTATAATGAATTGGAGAAGGAATGTAGCTGAGAGAGATGGGTGACAGAGAATCCTGCTCAGTCAAGACCCATCCTCAGTTGTAGCTGATGGTGATGATTAAGATGTTTTACATGTATGGCGTATAAAATCTTGATGTTAATTTTCGTTCAAAAATATTTTTTATTGCATAATAAGCGCTACAAAATGATATTTAGTATTATGTTTGAGATGAATTGTTTTATATAATTTATGAAATAAAATCCAATTTTCTTTGTTTCGAGAAGTATTTCTATGGTTATTTTTTCTGATAAAATCAGAAAAAAATACCATAGAAAAATTATGTCATTGATTGGATCTGAAATCGTAAACCTTTGAAATTCAACGAATTTATTAATGAGTTTACAACTTTTATCCTAAATTCGTTTGGTTGTGGTACAAAAGCTTTATTTACCACAAAATAACGTTCTCAGAATTATATCAAGTAGCTTATAATCTTTATAGATATACATATTCACATGGAATAAGATCTGAATGTTCAACTTTCCCAGGACAGGTTGGGATTGGCACCAGAGAGACTAGAATGATAATAAACATACTAACTATTAGATCATTGGTGTCGTAATGTCAAATACTTGGAATGCAACGAGTAAAAAAACCAGTTTACAACATGAAGGCGTCATAGGCTAGAGGTTAAAAAAATTAAATGATATTCAGGTGTTTCTGGTTCAAATCCTGGTGGATTCATCTCTGGATAGAATAAACTAAAAAAAATTCATAGGAATTTAGTAGAGCCCACCAGAGAGAGAGAGAGAGATAGAGAGAGAGAGAGAGAGAGAGAGAGAGAGAGAGAGAGCACGACTCCTAAATATTGGAAATGGTTAAAAAAAACTCTAAATCGAAGTGAGGCTAATACATAAGTCTGTATTCAATAAATTTCTTCAAGGTAAGTTAAAATACATTTTTTCTCAGTGCGAGGAAGGATTTGAGGGTTTCTATTTAAATGTATCGATTGACTGGATGAATGCAGGAACATCAAATCCAACTTTACTGGAAAATATATGGTTTATATTCCTGAAAATCATTTAAGATACTGAAATATTAATGTGTTTCACCTGCCAATATGTAAAACCATCTTCTTAAGTACCCTTCATTTGTATAGCGGACTTTCTTTAAATAATTATAAAAGCGGTGTTATAAAATAGAAAGAAAAACTTGTACAAGAGGAACCCAACACAATAACAAAGTAAACACTTATAATTGAATCAATTCATCTCGACAAGAACACATTTACGGTACTCCTGTAAGTAGTCACACGAAAGTTAATATTATGCCCTAATCTGTGCAGTCATGTTATGCAAAAGTTGTACACATCATATGCTGCAACCACTTTCCTATTGAATAAAACATTTTGCCAGATGGGCCTACACGGAACGTGTAACGTGACAAACTGAGTTGGTCCCGGACTACTGAAGTAGGAGCTGCCAACCTTGAATAATGTTGTGATGCCAAACACGTTTCTCATATTTGATAAGATTGCAAGATTTATTTCTTCCAGTAATGGACCCATAGTCCAACTAATTTCTTGGGATCTGCTGTTGAAAGTTTATAAAATTTAAAGACTTTCGATTCATGGGTTCAATATGTGAGTTAAATAAAATAGGTAGCTCTTAAGGTGATAACGGTAAAAAAATAGCGCTATATTGGTTCACGTCTTAAACATTTGGGTTTTAAGATTAATTAATAGACCCCTGGAAAAGTCCGAAATACATTCGTAAGGTCGTTTAATTCTATTGTCTTATCGTTGATACTCTTGTACTGGGTGTTACAATTCACTTTCCTAATTACACGTAGATAAAATCGCGAATTCCCACACTTTTGATTGAATTTTTTAGAATAGAAATTGCTTTCTTAAATGTACCGGATGACTTTAATTGCGAATATATCTTTTTGATAGGTGTTATGCAAATTTCGTTAAATTTAAGATTGTTAACACTTTTATTGTTTTCTACGGAGATAATTTTCTAATTTTATGTATCGAAAGATAATTCTTACGTAAGTATTATATAACGTCATTCAAAAAATGATTGTGAAGAAATTGAACCAGATTGCCTTTCCAATAGATAATATTTGGTCGAATCTGAATTACGAGTAAAAACTACCTTTATTCGTTCTCAGCGTTATTTTTTCATTTATATTTATTTGGTCAGACTTAGATAATCTATCAAAAACAAAGGCCAATTTTATCATGATACACGTATAGTATATAACAATTAACAGTTTAAACGGTATATCAATACACATTATACCAAGGTTTGATTTGTGTACAAATTATCTTAAAACAAGAGACACATAATGTAATGGCGTGCATATAATATGTTTTATTTGAGTGCCGTTTTCATCCATCGAATGTTGACAACCATAATTAATAATAAATTGTATTTCAATTTTGTTCTCCATTGAATCGCTTGGTGGGCCTATCGCTATATGGAAATTTCTCCAGATGGTCCAGAAAAAATTAAGAAAACCTTCTTCGCAAATACATGCTCGGATACTTTATTATAGTCCCATCAGGAATTGAACCAGAAACACCAGGTTTGAAAAATAGTCCTACTAATTAAGTCAACTTGCAACTGTTGTAAAAATAGTCCTACTAATTAAGTCAACTTGAATAGTTGTAGCAGCTGATTATTTAAATCACAATAACTGATTTTAGTCAAATGTAACTGACTGATTCGATAGTGTTAATAAAATGCAGGGATAAATGACATTAAAAAGCATACTGGGGCAATAACGTATTTGTAAGCAAAGAAATACACACAGCATATGGTATGTACAACACCAATGTTAACTAAAATTATCTTTTAACTGGGAATTCGTTGTTTTCAAAATCGGAAGATAATGCAAAATGAATCTTATCAAATATTTATCTTGCTCTTAATTATGTATACTGCTGCTATGTCTCCGTGGGTAAGTTGCTAAGACGCTAGACTTACATCTCGGGGTCTTCGGGTTCGATTCTTGACGGTACCCGAAAAAAATATGTATCCCAGTCAGTTGTTAACCCAAAAGCTCGATTAAGGGGTCTTAATTTGTTGTAGTATCCCGGCTAAGTTTTTCAAAATGACCAAATTATAAATACGAATATGTTGAACAATTGCCATATGAATGCAAATACAAGGGCAGAGAAACACTTAAAATATTTGATAAATGTGAGAAAATTCAGTCACAATGGCGTCAAAAACAAATAAATTACTATTTTGGACTAAATTTAAATAAAAAAGCAATAAATCTGGTTCTTACGAGCCTGTTTATTATTCATGATATATTAATGATATATGGATGAACCGTATTTCAAAAATATTCAATTAGTGATGTTTAAGTACACTAATTGACTAGGCACGCTTTCAAATGTTGTAATAAAAATTAATGATGAGACTGTGCTATATTATAGCGAGATAGAACTCAGCTTTGTGATGTGGGTTGAATATTATTAGCGAATAATTTGAAATGTGCAAAATGCAATACATCACTGCAAGTGTGCTTTGATTATGAATTTATGAAAGACGACTTATAAGTGCCACACAATAAAACTCTGCCAATAAGGTTTTAGATGAAAAATTATAGCTAATATATTTTATTAATAGATGACAAGTATACTTCTCAACGCATCATTAACATCGGCCAAGATAATTCAAATATTTTTTACAACGTTATACATGCCTAGCAACAGATGCCTTGTACTTTTTGATATTATTTAGTATTCCAGCAATTTAAAGTTATTTTTTATCAAAGCTTAGATATGGTCGTCTAGTGGTAATTCACGGTGGAATAAGACATTATGTATTATTCCACCATGGTAGAAATTGACCTTCCAGAGCAGACATTATCTTCCATGGAGTGTCATATCACTATAAAATATTTAGTTTTGTGTCGCATTTTTTCCTTTGCGGTAGTAAAAAAGGACCAATCACCGAAAAACAATTTATATTGTTCCATTTTCAAAATGCGTTTGGGTAAACATTAGCCAAAAAAAATGCGCAAAATGATTACCTTTAATAATAATATACATTCAGCACGTACATTGGAATAAAGTTAGTAACGAAAATATTATCCTAACGACATTTATAATATATGAGAAATATAAATCTCCTTTCTTGATAACATATTAGAGTGGGTGGTGTCAATAATTATCTTCCAAATATTTTAGATACTATGAATTGATAAACCTTGTCAGTTTGAGTACAAAAACCGAAGAAACGAAATGACCAACACTTTTCATAAATTTTTCTTAGTTAATAGTTTGACTTTTAAAAGATTTTGAAATATACATTTAAATGCTTCTTTATATCTATGCTTTTCAAGCATCTTATATTTTTCGTGGACCTGAATTATCATTTTATTGCATCACATGTGTATTTTGTTTCACCTTGTTACTTTTGTTTCATGACGAATCACCTCGTAAGGTAGTTTTGAAATTCAATTAAGGAGTGCATATTAACAGAATTTTTATAGCGCAGAATTTATTTATGCCTATTAATAGCTATTCGTGTCTGTTCCATACGATACATAAAACTGTTTTAACATGAAACAGATCGTAGAAATAAAAAAAATCATAAAAAGAGTGTACAAGATGTACATCGTTAACAATAAATACGAGAAAAATAATATATCATCTTTAAAACAGATTTAGTAAAGGTTTTTTAAACTACGTTTCAATCTTAAATAGCATATGTTACTACCTAAATATCTAAGTAAAAACTAACTCTTTTTTTAATTGCCTTCGAAGACATAATGAGTGAAATAAAACCCTTCTTTTTAGATCAACGTAAAACCACTGGCGAGCTTGATTCAATAAAACATTCTAAACTTTTGGAAACATTTAAGAATTCAGGTCAAATTATATCAATCACGAAGTGTTTTCTATTATATAATAAAATAAAATGGGCGTTTTATTTCTACTTATTGTAACATAATTTAAAGATATCAATATGATTCAATTTTGAAAGGAAACAGTTAACCTACATTATTAAAGTCGTGCAAAATTTAATAACTTAGAATTATATTACCAAACTTCTAGAAAACCTTTAGTTCTTACTGAATTAGTAAACTCATAAGGCAATAATTTCAATATCATCCAAATCACTTCTTGGAGTTTGTATGAGTATGTATTTTAGATTTCAAATTTTAAGCTGAAAAATCAAATTGGCTCTTTCTGAATTTTTAAGTTTGTAACATACTCGTAATTTTGTGTATAAAAGGACCGTATAAAAATAAAATGGACATACTTATTTCTTAAATTTGAACGCACTTAAAAACAGTATCTTTTAACTATTTTCCCTCAATTAGTCGATCTAATCTAATAAATAAATATTTTTATGTATGCATAATTCAAACAATTGGATTAATTGAAATTCATTTGGTAATATTTAGTTGTCAAAGGAAATCCCGTATTTTAAAAGAGATAATAATATGGGCATAGATAAAAGAGATAATTATATATACATAATTAATCAATATTTAATATGATACCAATGCGGCCATGCCCACCATGTGGTAAGGCCACGTTACAGTTTAAATTTGTTTATCTCTACATTCAATAGAATATCAAGTATAACCAATAGAATGCGTGTTATTTCTTTATATTCTGAAACGGTCAAAATTGAGTATCGCTCTGTTTTTCAAGTTCCTGTCAAATAAATTGTTCAACTTGATGATATAAAATTCAATACATTTCAAAATATAATGAAATAAAACATCTCTTTTCGGCTCTATTTGACATGCTACCGGGAAGTTCTATAAAAGCCAACAAAATCACAGCAATCCCTTAGTCGCTGCCCTGGGGGCTTACGAGAGTAAATCCGACCTACCCTTCCGTTATAAGCACAAGCTCCCGAAGCATTATCTGTTGCCTGACTAGTCCACCTACAGTATTAGCTGGGACAACCAAGGTCTGAGTGAATGTGATGGAATACAAGTAGCCTGAACGAGTGGGCTTGTTTTTGCTAAATAATTAGTGTAAGAATTGTTATCTAGTTATAAGTAGTATGTAGGTGTTAATTATTTCTAAGATCTCATATATTAAGATTGAATAAATAAAATAAAATTATATGTAGGAAAATAAGATTAAGTAAGTTCATAAATTATAACATATAATTAAGATTAGTTAAGTAATAAATTTGTATATAGGTAGAGCCTTGACAAATGTTTGTACAATAATATACTTTGTTTAAAAAAAATATTACATGCTACATAAAGAGGAGGTATCAAATTTTACTGTAACATCGCTCGACCATACAATGGGCGTGGCTGGCGTGGTGTCAGCATACACGCTCCTACTTGTTCAGGCCGGAGATTTTTAGACCTTAGTGGCACATATTATCAATGGTTTTTTATAGTACGTGTAAATATGTTTTAAAAGTGCGAAAAAATCGGATTATCATTGGATTGTTTAAATTGCGTTCATTTAACACGTTATAGACTTATGTAACTTAAAACTGTCCAACTTCAATTATCTTAAGTATTAGGCGCCTTATCAACTAGACTGTAGAGTCTAGTTGATAAGGCGCCTAATAAGATGGTTTGGAGACTTACAGAGAATGAACGTTGAAATAATGAACTAAGCGAATGTAAAAGTTAGAAGTGCATGGTGTGCGTGGAAGAGTTAGAATGAGGGAAACATGGCTAGATATTATAGGTTCAGATTTGAAAAGAAGATAAGATGAGAAGAACGACTAATAGAGAATTAGAGTGAAGAACGAATAAAACTCGTGTATTTTGATAGAACACTGTGGATATAATATGTTCTCCCTGTCTACACGAATGTAGGTCTTATCTGAGATAGATCAATGATACAAATCATAGTACATTACATTCGACATAAGCGTTTGCTGTTACATTACGTATTGGTGTATAATTGAGTCGATACACTCTTAAATAATAAGTGGATTTAGGCTATATGAAGTCATAATAAAACGTATGTTTTCTATATTCGTGTCATATTTAACCACACGTCATTATTATCTATATAAATAAAAATGTAAATGTTCGTTAATAGAAAATCTCTAATCTCCGAAAGTTCTTCACCATTGTTTTGAAATTTTGATAAAAGGTTGCATTCGTATACAAAAATGTTTATATACTTTTTTTTATATACGGTTGTATATAAAAAAGTATATAAAACAGATGAAATAATGGGAGCGCTTCCTGCAGCGACACACGCAAACTAAACAATTCTCATTGATAGTTATCTCACATTGCATTTTCGACGTTTCGGAATTAATATTAAATATTAAATAATAAAAAATTAAATAATAGATATTAAATATCTATATTAATAAAAATGTAAATGTTCGTTAATAGAAAATCTCTAATCTCCGAAAGTTCTTCACCGATTACTTTGAAATTTTGGCAAAAGGTTGCATTCGTATAGAAGCATGTTAATATATATATTTTTTATATACAATACAATAAAAAAGTAAATAAAACAGACGAAATAATGGGAGCACCCCCTGCAGCCACACACGTAAGCTAAACAATTCTCATTGACCGTTATGTCACATTGCATTTTCGCCGTTTCGGATTCTTTCATTTCGTTTTTAAACTGTTTTTTTTTATTTTTCTTAAATATTAAATAATTAAATATTAAATAATAAATAATGACTATTAAAATTTCAAATACGTGTATTGAAAAATAGCGCCATCTGTTTGGACGTAAAAGCAACACACGATATACTCAATTTTTATCCGCCATAGTTATATCGTGAAATGCGTTAAAATTTACCTGTATCGATTGATTTGCGTTTGAAGTGAAATATTTCGTTAGTATTTTTTTGTTTTTTAGTTCGTGTATTTTCTTTTTTTAATGTTTCGCAATTTTAAATGTTTTTGTTATAACTTTCTTTCTTCTTTTTCAGTGCAATCGATCTACTTTATACTTCAGAAAGTCTAGGATGAGTCGTGCGGCGTTTAAAATGTCATGTCACAAAGGGATGGGGTAAAGTCGTTTTTTTTTTATAAATCGAACAATTGTTTTTCTCTAAGCTGACGTTTAAATTCCTAATTTTCATTATACTGTCTTTTTAATGTATTGTATGATTTGTATCTATCTTTAAATAGGCCAATATCCACGATGAATTCATGCTAATTACGAACATTTCACTTTAGGTATAAAAAAATCGAAAATCCAATTATTGAATACCCCATCCCTAGCCAATGCTAACGTAGTGACTTTTGACAAACGTCACCAAATATTATTTGATTTTAACAAACTGACACATTTTTGCTAATTTGTAACCAGATGTATTAATTTTACATTATTGTTAGTTTTTTGTAATAAAGAATCACGATTGGCTGAGTAAACGAGCTATTCCTGCCGCCAAGAACAAAGATGTCTACGAACTTAACAATATTATTCAGTTTCTTTTTTAATGTTTCGCATTTTTATATATTTTTGTTATAACTTTCTTTCTTCTTTTTCAGTGCAATCGATCTGCTTTAGTTCATCAAAATGCCAAGGAAGCAGCAGAGCGACGTGCAGCCAGACTTGAAGATGCACGGTTGCGAGCACGGCGATTGCATTCTGCAGCTTCAGATCTGCTTCGTTCTCAACAGAATGAACGCGACAGACTGAGAGTGGCTGAAAGACATCAAAAATATTGTATACCCACAAGCATTGTGAAATTAAACATATTAGAAACGTGTGCTTTCTCTTTTCTTTCCTTTCCATTTAACCAGACTGAGCCACAGCAACGCGTGGCCGGGTACAGCTAGTTGTATTGTATAATAAATATGAATTATGAGCTTCGAAAAGTACGTATTAGAAGAGTAACTTCGAACGAATACTTACAAATATATTGAGTGTGGATGTATAATATATATTGTATAAAATAAGGTTGCATTACTCTTATCCTCTCAATGAAGTTGTGGTCTTCCAACTCTTCTCACCCCTTCCGGGTTAAGGATTAAGCGCCTTGATTGGGACCCTTTACTTTTGCATCTTCTGGATATAGCCAACACTTCTGAGTGCTTGCAGTCTCATATGAATAAAAATCGGAGGTATTATCGATGTCATAGAATAAATTCAATACATTTGATTCTGCCGACGTCTCCACCGTACACTGGTCTCTAAATTTGCCCCGAAAGGCGAGAAAAAACATAATACGAGTACTTTAAATAATTGTTATGTGATTATGATGTTGGATTGTTATTTTACAAATGTTCTTGCATATTGTATTATATAACACTTTTGTTATAAACAGCACACTCTCTGCAGGTTTATCGCTATGTGTCGATCTCTTACAACCAGAAAGATGTCTGAGGCCTGAAGTAAAAACCAGACTGATATCTATTTAAAAAATATACACCAACGGAAATTAAACCTACGGGTCAGAAGGTCTTACCAACTAGTCCACGGAGGTCTTATACGAGTATATGTATGTTTTATAGCACATTTCATTTTATAAATATAATTGACGAATATCTCAAAAAATTAACATTTATAACCCTGATTTCCGTGCAATCAGAAATTTCAAAAAAGGCATTGATTAAAAATAGAATTTACAGAATACAATTATTTAAGTGACGTTGAATAATTTCTGTTTTTTTTAAAGGAATGAAGACATTACAAAACAATTTGGGTTGAAAGAAGTTGCAGTAATATTCCTAAAACAAAAAAGAACAATGAGATGGTTCAGTCAAATATAAATAATGAATTGTCAAATATGTACAAAAATTATCTATGCAAGTATTCAAGATGGTGAAATAAAATAAAAAAATAAATTCTTTAAAGAGGGAAGAGGGAAAAATCTTTATTATAGGAGAGTATACATGATGAGAACTATGGATGTGGCAGAAGCGAAATATATGTGTCAGGATAGATAAAATGAAGCGGATATCTGTTCTATCTGTCTTTCCTAATTATAATATGATTAATAATGTTTTTTCAAAAGTCGATAAATAAGGTATTTGTTAAAAAATATATACGCTCTCTTCTGAACGAAAATCAAATTTTATATATTGTAATTTGTTTAGTCAATAGTTAAGAAATTTAGTCAACACTCTTTATTCCACATTTTAAAGTGGAATAAACAGTGTTGGGCTAATCAAATGACAATGTATTTAAACCTCCAGTGTTAATGCCTTAGCTATAAATAATTTTATGTAAACCCAGTATACGAGTATACTGGGTTTATTTAATCAATTACTTCTGCAAATAGTATTAGAATTTACTGCTTCAACTTAAGTCGGTGGCAATATTAAATAACATTTTTGTTTTTTTACATCGTACCCACACACTTGATGTTATTGTATACTCGTTAACATATTTTGTGACATTCGTATATAAAAAAATCCATACTGAAAATGAAAAATTATTTATAAATTATGGTATTTAAATGTCAATATTATTTTAATTTATTATCGATTACGGTGAAATTTAATATGAATCGTAGAAAATTATGAATGTATTAAATACAGAAGTGCAGGTAAGTCAATAAATGTAATTTCATATTAAATAAATATGCAGAATAAAATAAAAGTACGTTTTTGAATATTTTAAGTAAAACTTAAGCAAGTATGATAAAATCTATTACGAACTAAATTGTAAGTATGATTATATAATTGCAGTGCATTTCTAGTGCTGGAGAAGGAGGTTACGAACTCCATAGGCTAATTAACGCTTCCATTCTTGATGAGAATCACCGATAGATTGACGACAATACGCCTTTGACGAGTCCTCCAATTCTTTGGCCACATACTTCGTGGAAAAGGAGACAGTTTGGAGAGGTTTGTGGTCACTGGAATAGTAGAAGAACGACACACAAGACGAAGAATCCCGATGCGTTGGATTGCCCAAGTGAGGGACGTAACATGATGCAACAACTGCTCTTCGAGCCGAGGAGTACAGGGATGGTTGGAGATGAGTTTTCAAGAGCTCTAATGGGAGTCACGATGCTATATCATGAACTACATATGACGGGATGTTGATGATTTTTAGTATCATAATTTCTTTCGGAGTGTTGCACCGCATGATTTGGCTTCGCAATGGCGAAATTGATTATGAACCAGCCCTAAAGATGAAAACTGCAACATCTTCAAAACGTCGGCATCATAAGCCAAATCACGTGCTACAACACTCTAAAAGTCCTTTTATTATTTTTTATAATCCTTTATTCTCTATTTCAATATTCTGCATTAAGTAACATTCACCTTGAATTATTATTTTAAAGCAAATGAAAAAATGACCTTACTTTTAAAAGAGTAAATATCATATGTTTAAAAAATCTACGAAATTAAATATATGCTTCTTGAGTAATTATTTGGTCATGACCAGCGTGATTTAAAACAGCTTGTCCAGGGTCCCATTTTTTTGATAACTTTAAGTTGACCTCAGTTTAAAACCTTCGTTAATTTTTTTTTCCTTAGTTTATTAAGGGTTTAAATGATTCATAAGAGTAAAGCGATGCTATAATAATTGTCTCCTTGCTGAATACCATGAAACTTAGAAACTTCACTCAATCATCTAAAACTGTGTTTGTTTGAATGCAGTTTCAACCAAATGCGTCATACGCAAAATTATCTTACTTATGAGTATTATTCAAACGCGAGGGTTGCCTGTCACTATTGCGTATTGAAAAACTTTCCTCTTTCAAACATGATCGGAATTCAGCATGTTTCAAACTATCACACATATATTTTTAAAGAGTTTGTATTCATGGGACTGAATATTGATAGGGTTATGGTTTTTAAGTTTTCTATAATCTCCGTGACCTAGTAGGTAAGACGCTTGTCTCCCAATTCGGAGGTTGTGGGTTCGATTCCAGCTGGAATCCAGATTTAAAAAAAAAATAATTCCAGTCTGGTTCTCGCTTAAGGCCTCTTTAACATCTTTCTGGTTGGTTGGGAAATATTATCACATGACAATAAGCCCGCCAGGTTGTATTGTATACAACGAAAGTGTAATACAATACAATACATGAGAAGAAGACTTATTGGGCGATAGTTTTAAAATTTCTGTTGTTCCAGTTAGAGGAGAAAATGGTTTTTCTAATTGTATTGTATTGTGTTACACTCTATTGTAACAGAACAGCCAGGGGGCCTCATTGCCATGTGGCAATTTCTTTTAACTAACCACCAAGATGTTAGAGAGGCCTTAAATGAAAACCAGAATTGGATATCACATCATAAAAATGAAAAACAAATATCGTAAAATTAATCCATATACATGTTTTGATAAATTGTTATTGAGATGAACATGTCATTTGTGTTATTAAAAAATATGCTATTAGGCTGCAGTGAAAGCTTTGTTGACATTTTAAAAGTTTAAATTATGTAATAAAAAAAACCCGTAGAGTCAAACATAACTTGTAATTAATCATTCTTTAAGAACGTGTCATTGAAACAAACTTACATAAATTATTAAACAATGAACGATTTTTTCCTAAATACATTTATTATGTAACAAAAACCAAATCCTAGCTAAAAAAAAGCAAACTATTTTTAACAACAAAAAAAATCCAACGAAAATTTAAAAATATTTCTTAATAGTTATCACATCAGATTTTTCGTTGTTATTTACAATATTATTGAAAAGCGTTACAAATAGTTCATATATTGACACCATTTTGAAAATCATACCAATTTGGTGGATTGCCTATTCAAAAAAATACTTCTTTAATATTTGTCTTTTAAATAGAAATTGATTAACATAACTTGGATTTTTTGCATCAATCTTAAGTTTTCTACTTTTAAACTAAGATAAAAAGTTATTTCTTTAAATCTAACATAAAGTAAACGAAATATATTTTTAATTTTAGTTCGCTTTTTAAATAACAGAACAATTATTGCATCAAATGCCACTCCTAAAAAATATGGCGCAATAAATATTACTGAAGGTGAGATACGAACTCATAATGTTCTCCTATCTAAGAAGTTGCGCTAACTACGGCCAGTGCAGACAATTCTTTGCAGGCCAATCTTTCGGAAAGTCAATTGAAGCAACTCCGACTAGTTTTAGTACGCATTAAAACCACATTTGGCAATCTCAGTCTAGTCTTTCGATTTGGGGATTATGGGTTTAATTCGTTTTTTTAAAATAGGGTTCTAGTTCGGTTTTTATTTAAAGCTTATTTAACACCTTTCTGCTTGGTTGGAAGAGATGCTGTAGGACAATAAACTCGTCTCGTTGTACTGTATTCAGAGAAAATGTAATACTATAAGATGCGATAGTTTTCTCTACCTCTTTTTGATTATGTTGCTAATAGTTACAGTATCCGAGCTCTTTCTTAATGTATTGATTTAATATTTAGGCTCTAATAATAGTAATGCTCAATAATTTTCCAGCCCAAAATTCTATCCAGTATAAAATATCAGTGATGAATCGAAAATAGAGTTAAAACCTCTCTTGCCCAAAGGCAATATGCTTATTAAGCTCCCATGACATACAATGGCGTGGCCAAATTCAATAAAGGTAAAGGGAGGAAAACCATTTAGACTGTCGATCGGATCGTGGTTGTTATTGCGACAGGATTATGAGTACTTCGGCTTTCAGGGTGAATGACGTGAGGACGAGATTTGTGTGGGCTGTTGAGTAAGGATTTTTTTTGTTGTTTTATATTTCTGCATATTTTTGTTTTTTTTTTATGATTGTTATATTATGGGATGAACATTTTTGGTATACTATGGGATGAACATTTTTGGTATTTCTGGAATGATGATGGGGGAGGAGTTTGATTTCGAATGATACTTTGTAATTGAGTGTCACTGTTTGTCAGGTTGATGAGAATGTGCAACGGGGTTTTGTTTCTGTGTAATCGAAAATCGGAAAGAAGTATTGATTTATTTTTCATGCTAAATATCCTCAGTGAGATACAGGCAAAAGCCTAGTTTACTGGGGATACGACAAATGAAAGGCGACAAACCCAGATCCATTAAAATAACGTATGTCCAAATTAAATTACCTGTTGTTTTTTCGCAAATTGTGTATATTTCTTGTCATGTGTAATAAATAAATAAATAAAACAAAAATCAAAAGTACATTTTTTTAAATACCTTATATTTTCTATAAATTTCTCTAAATGTACCTAAATAGTAAAACGAAGGCTTAAAAACTCGGTGTAAAGTAATGAATTTCGTTAACAAAAAAAGTGTTAAATTTCTTATATCATAAATGGTCTCGCATGACAACTATTTCCGTTGGTTACTCATTTTAAATATAAATATTTCTCATGTAAGGTAACTTACCAAAAATAATAAATAATTATTTAATTATAATTAGTGTTATTGCTCAAGTTGCTAGTTTTTTAAAACACCTACGACAAAATATTGTACGCGGATTGGAAAACATATTTTTTACTAATCAAAATAAATGATGTATACTTTTATATTTTATAGCAGAGGCCGAGTATCCTCTAAATGGAGCGACCTAGAAGCGTGTTTTATTTCAGGAGGCTCTGCATAAGATAAACGATCAATTGTACTGGAGGTAAATAGTTACGATGGTTAATGATAATAGTGATCACGATCCTAAGAATTGAAGGGATGAATTAAAAAAAACAAATATCGGGGTTATTTTAGCCGTTAAAGCATCTAGCCAAATGGTAGAAAAAATAAAAATAATATTTCTTAATCATCATTATGACGTCATGCCCATATTTGGGTACATTGAGAGAAAAGACTTCCCCTTTACTCTATTCTTTTATTTCTGCCTGAACTATACCCCTCGTTATCCATACTCATTTATTAAAAATGTTTTTTCTTTCCCCTCTTTCAGAGTTTGATTTATTTGGTCGTGCCTCGTTTTTCCAGGCAATATATTGAATGGTTTTCCAGGCAAAATATTAAAAACATATAACATGTTTACCAATCGTATTTCAAGATAAGTAAAAATGGCTGTATACAATCAAATCTTGGTCCCAACTTTAGGATATGCAAATTTAACTTGGATGTGGTAAATAGTGATCAAAGTTAGACAAATGTGGCATAAATGAAAATATTGGGTAAAACGTGTGGAAAAAACAATGTCTTCAAGATTAAGAAATTAGGAGATTAGAAAAGAATGCGGATTGAAAGAAGATGCAGTGCTTAAGATTAATAAAGGAGCATTGAGATGCTTTGAGTACGTAGATAAAAATAAATGATGAAAAATTTATGAAAATAATCTACATGACTAGTTGTAAAGTACGAAAATAATCAAGTTTTGAAGAAATATTTGATTATTTGAAAGAGTATAATAGCATTTTCATACCCATTTTATCTTTCAAGAGTTAAATTGCTTTTATAGGAAAAACGTTACAATATAATTTATACATTACTCTGTCAACGCGAATGGTCTGTGTACGTAAACGATTACTAGTCAATATACATTTTCACATTCTCTAGTGTTTAATACACATTCTCTAGTGTTTGATAAATTTATTCGTAATAATATATATTTGATGCATAATACACTTTAACTGTAACATTAACATGATCTTAAGCTTGGAGCTATAGATTTTAACCTAGCGATTTAAAAACATCAATGAATGATTGATATAACTATATGGCAGATGCTATAGATTAAGGCTAATATGACAGCATAATAAATAAATAAAATATATTTCAAAATATGATATATGACACACAGAGGCGGCACTAGTGGGTGCCTATGTGCTATAATCTAAAATGCCACTCTAATAATAATAATCATAAATAAAAGGACAATTTATAAAGCAATGTTTAGAGATCAGACTCTTCTCAAGGGTGATTTGACTCCAAATAGTTATAATGCGATGAGATATCATACAGGAATTCCTCACCTGTACGTGCCTCTTGGTCGTAAAACAAAGTAATTTTTTAAATATATTGAAAGATTGATCAGATTACAATTGTTTTATGAACTCTTCTTCAGCTTTATATGCTGTGTCCGGTGTACTTGACGTTGGCAATCACTTCTAAGAAAATATGTATCTGGTGGCACGGAAAACTCCTCAACAGTCTGGATATCTTGTCAATCACGAATGTTGCGTAAACAATATATTTATGACTGTCTAAAGCATTTATATTAATTAGTTTTTGATAAATATTTTTATCTTTCAAATTCAACAAAAAAAAAAATATTTCATTGCATATAGGGAAAGGATCCCAATAAACGTTGGGCATGTTATCAGAAACGAAAACAAAAAGTCTTGAGAAGCTGATAGTCACGGGTACGGTTGAAGAAAAAAGTGCAAGAGGAAGATGTCTTTGAAGATTAATCAAATAAAGACGGATCAAATAAAGGAATCAACAGAATCATCTTTTAACGCAGCATTCAATTTGGTTCAGGACTGAGAAGAATGCAGGTAAATGGTACACCAAATTCCAGACATAGAGGAGCACGATGCTAAGTGTAGAGGAGAGCATTCCATACAATAAAATTATTACCGTTTCAGAGATTTCTTCCAACTGTATAAAAATATGTTAAAATACTCAAATATGAAAGAAAACAAACCTGGCACAAGTTTTTTGTCACCATCATGACCCATACAACAAGCGGAACAAAAGCATTCTACTATCAGACCACGGAGGTTATCTTACAACCGAGGACAGCCGTCATATTATGTGATCTCAAAAATGAAAATGAAAGTGAATAAATACTCCAAAGCAAAATACATTTAATATTTGCAAGGGTTAATATTATACTAGAGACAAACTTAAAAAAATGCTTGTCGGTCGTCTCTTGGATTGCCCAGCTGTTTATTGCTCACACGACACACATAGGGTGCCGGCCCAGGTAATATAAAATATGTCAGATTTATATACGACCTATCATTATATGGTTCCATTTCACGAATTAATGCGAAGTCCTAAAACAAACATTAAGAAATATGGATTCATTTATCACCTCGAGTCATTAAGTAACATCAGTTCATTAAAATACTCATTCAAATACTAAATATTAGAGTAATGCAATAACCAATATGTATTTTAGATTTGTCGATTTCACGAAATCTCGCCAAAATTACACAATTTTCAGTTGAAACTCGAGTTTTGAAATACAAAGGTCATCTAGCTTCATATTCTGTCAACTTTTATAAAAAATGGAGCAAATCTATCATGTGTATGAGAAACATTAAAAGATAATTTAAATAAATGTTTTGTAACAGTAAAAAATAACATAAATGGTCGTTATCTTTTACAAAAAGTTGAAGAGTGTCATTTCTCTGTTTTGATTTTGGAGAAGATGTACCTATATGATATGTAGTTATTCTAAACAGTATGCCTAAGTGTAATTTTTTTAACCTTAGACATGGAGTTGGAATGATGTAATAAATCCATTTGTGTCAAGTCGCAACAGGATCGCTAAAAAGACGTGTACAAAATTTAAATCCAATTCGTGCACATATTCCGTGCACGATAAACATAGGTAAAGGGAAGCATTGTGCAATCCAATCAAACTAGGATAACTTGTGCCACCAAATTCAAGTCATTATGCAATAAAATAAAACTAATTTTAAAAATCACAATTCTAGATAATTTAAAGTATCATATGATAAAACTTCAAAAAATTAACAATCTATCTTAAGTGGAAAAGTTCCACAAAGAAAGAAGAAACGCTATATTTATTAGATGCGTTAAAGATATGGCTTTTAGTAAATCAAATCTGTCTCGCAAAGGTCAACCAAAAAATAAATTATCTATAGTTTCATCATCAAAACCATACTTGCAGCCGGGATTCTCCACAATACCCGTTCTGTAAAAGTGATTAGCCACAACGTAGTGACCTGCCCGCAAACGACCCATAACACACACTTCTATCTTGTTCATTCTTCTTTTATCAAACCATGGTTTCAAAGGGATAGATTGTTGAATCGATTTATATCTAGATCCCATATATATACCAGTTATATCCCAATTCAACGCTCATCGGTGCCAAGTATCATGTTTAATTTTATTTAAAATATCAGTTCATTGCTGGGAAAAATCAGATAAGGGACAACCGGTAGAACATGCTTCGTTTGCCAAATAATCATCTCATTCATTACCAGTGATACCAATATGTGAAAGAATCCAAACTAGAGAAACATCCATATCGTTTTTTTTTTCAAATAAAAAAATAAATAAAAGAAAGATTATGTAACCTTTTTAAGTTCACAAGTAGAGACTGTTATGTAAGTAGTAATTTGCGTTGTGATTTTTTGTATAACATATCATGTACAATTGGACTCTCATCTTTTTGTAATATATTTGCAGAACAAAAGATTTAGAATACTTAACGACGCTACACATTCCCACAATCATTAGCCTGGAAAATATAATATACCATGAATATGTAATATGTGTCAATATGTGAAAGATGGAAGGAACTTGAGATCATTTATTATAATGAAGAAGCTATTAAGTTGTATTCTGATGGATGAGAACACTTTTCTAGACTTCTCTCAAACAAGTCATCTGGTTATGCGAAATTTTGCCCTATTTTCATCGATTTATGCATGCGAGTATTTCCTTGTATTTGATTACCTTTGATGAACTTAAGTTTCTAAACTGCACCATGATCCTTCGTTTTTTATTTCGAACTGTACGAATTTTCCAGAACCTATTACTCACCATTTTGCCTTCATTTTTCTTATCATTCGTTATCTTTATTCCTAGGTGATGTCGTTAAGTCGTTTTCCGTCTTAAAATAAAGCTTTAAAAATCTGCCAATTGTGAGACTTCAGAAGGTCAAAGATGTTAACAACAATTCATTGCGTGGACTATTCGTTGCGTGTAAGACATGATTTAATTGCTATATTCAAACAGAAAATATTTTTTCTTTTTTTATTTTCAATAAATACTTATTAGATATTTCTCGGTTAGCTGTTTATCGGTTTATCGTTTAAGGCATTTGAAAAACGTTAAGTTTTGTTTTATATTCGCTGAAATGAATATTTTTATGTTAGGTAATTTGTCCAGGCGACGAATTATCGTGATAACGATTAAGCTTGGCAATCATCTTGGAACTTGGATTGTCTTTCCATCAGAACTACGGTTCGATCTGCCAAGACTTTCGCTGTAGTACTCGTACACACAAGTTTAGCTGAAGTATAATAAATACACAGACTTTTGCTGAAGTACAATAAATGAATTCACGCACGGACGTCTTACATCCATAGTATGACTTATAATCAAACAAAATGATGAAGCATAATTATTTTAATAGGTCTTTTTCTTTCTCTAAAGTTAAGCCTGTGGTTTGCCATCATCAGACCAGCCTAGCTTGAGATATAGACTTCCAGATATCCTTTGATCTTTTAGGAAGTTTTCCTGGCGGACTACTATCAGCGGGTATTTCAAGCATTGCTATGTAGGGAATGTTATGTATCCATTCCACGTGGTTTTGCCAGTGTCTATTACGGTTTCTACCCTATGTCACATTATATTTTACCTCACATATTTCTCGGATATAGGAGTTTCTAGCCCTTTAGTGTTTTCCTCAAAATTGTCCTGAAGGCTTTCATTTAATCAGTTCCGAGTACAATTTTGTTTTTGTTGTATTCTGTTTTGTTAATGAGTAAAAAAAACAATTTGTTACTGCCATCAACACATTTTAATTTTGCATGCCTTATGTAACTTGAAATTAATTAGCATAAACAGCTTGAGAATATGACATGTGAACCGATTTCGATGAAAGGTGGGAAAGATAACTTTTGTTTGTAGCGCGAATATGGAAATAAATTTTAATCTTATATGAAATATTTAAAAAAAAACTTGGCGACTGCAGATCACATTTGATGGAATGAAGTTCAATAAATTTATCCAATAGTAGAAAATATAAAGTAAAAATTAGATTGTTTTTTCATCTCTTGATGTTGAAATTGTTTAAATTTTAGCGTCAAAAATGTAATGGTCAAAATGTTTTCTATATAAGCTGATGATAGTGTTCAATTAAATTCTCTGTGGTTGCTTCTTCCAGAATGATTTTACAGTTTACACTCATATTTTCATTTGAATATTTAAAAAAAAAATCTTTTTATCTGTTTAACATACATTAATTTATTTGAAGTGACATAGAAAAATGACATAAGCTTTAAGTAGAATTAGACTTTGGAACCTGCTGCCAACTAACATAAGACTTGCTCCGTTGTTAGCGTGTTTCAAACAGCAACTCAAAAATAATTATATTTCCTAACAGTGACGTAACGTATCTCCTGGTTCCCCATTATCCTTCTTTCAAATATTTCCTCTAATATCCTAGTCACAGATGAAGTTTAAGTTTTTAAAACTTATAATTAATTGTTTTGTCATTTTATTTCCATTGCTCAAATGTACATCTTTCATCCAAGAATGAAAACATAATTGTCAAACCATTTTATAGTTGTTTGGAAGATATTTATTTTCATCTACACTTTTATGTTCATCCACCTCTCTACTCTTTTATATTCATTCACCTAGCTCTCGCCCTGTGTCTATCCATACATATCGTCATATATGCTCTCCTGTGTCTCATAGTCCTAGCTTTTCCTTTTGTTAAAATTTATCAAACCATTCACTCTTTTCTCGGCCTATCCCTTCTCGCTCTATATTATTTTTTATCACTTATACAATTGTTTTATAAGTCTTTCGCGATTCATTCTGTCAATATTTCCTGACATGTGGCCTAAAAATAAATAAAGTGAGAACAAAATTGTGCATATTAATTATTAATTTTGTCAAACACAATTATAAATTAATCCATTCTCTATACATAATTTCATTTCATAATAATTCAAATTATTTTTCAATAAGCCTGAAAAATGAGGCAATTTACATGAAAAACCAATTAATCTTCAGAGAAGTTTTGTAACAAGATTGTATTAAGCATTGTTTGTTTTATAGATATAATCTCAGTAATGGTAAAAACTGTACTAAAATATAAGAATTATGAACGACGATTCTCGGAGACTACAATAGGCTCGCAATGTGATTTATTTATAAAAATGTCATTTTAATTACATCGGAAATGTGCACAGAAAATAACTTCCCCTTTCTTGGCAGTACGAGTACAAGCTGTGGGTGAGAGATTGATGTCATTTGAACAAAAACACAGTTCTTTAATAAAAATAATACAAATATCTTGGAAATCTTCCATGGATTCCGAGAAAAAGTTTTTCAGTTACTAGGAAAGGCTTCGCTGTATTTATATGTTTTGAGAAAAGCCTAAATTCTTTTTAAGTGTTTGATCTAAATATGTGTATGTAGATTTAGTTAAAATTAAGTAGGAACATGTATAAATTTCTCTCAAACTGAAGAATATTTTTTTCGTTCTATCGAAATTGGTGGATTGATTTAATTAATATATTTAATCGTCAATATACTTAAAATATTATATATACATTTGATTGATAACGTTTCTTGTTTTAATATTTATCTTCATTGCCATTCTTATCAACTCAGTTGATTCCAGTAATATATATGTTATAGTTTTAACCTCTCCTCTTCCACTCATTTCTATCTTGGGTACATTGTTTCCAGTTGCTCCCAGCCACTTTCTGGTATCATCCGATCATTTGCTAGGGGTGTTCCAATACTTCTTTTCTCTATCCCTGGTTGCCACTACTGCACTTTCTGGGTACATCTATCATCAGTGCATTTGACGATGTGCCTTAAACAGTTCGCCTCTGGGCGGTAACCTTATCAGTGATTGTATATAATCAAAACCTTTTTTGATAAAATAAAGCGTGTTAGAGACGTCATATAGCAGCGTTAATTGTGTTGCTGATACAAATCATGAAGTTAACTGTACGGCCCTCTTGGAAAAAAATAAACTTCCTTGTTCCTAGATTAAACTATAGAAGTAGAGACACCCTCTAGGTTCCGAGATATAGGGGCCAATGCTTATAGAAATTTCACAGTGAGAAGAAAATTTAGAAATTTCAAACAGATCTTCAACAGGATTCATATTATTAATATAATAGTTCACTTTCTTCCATTGTAATTAACAACACCTAATATTCGTATGTATATTAAATTATCCCAGAAAGAGGCAATTGTAAAAGCATTGGCGTTTCCTTACAGCATGTCTTCGTCCAAGCAGATAATGTGGTACAGTAGATAAACTATCACGTGTGACATTGATTGTCACTATACAGCTATAGTAGTGGATTTTTTGCACCAATCCTTCATCCGGGGAGATTTTCTTTTGGTCAATCCGCGTAGGTAATTTGGTGATTAATATATATGTCCATAAGGTCCATGGTATGTAGTGTGCCACCGGCAGACTCCGACTGCTGCATCCATGTCCACAGGATTTCAGTTCTATCTCTCCAAGAAGCAACACGCGCACTATGCGGAGAACCATCGAAGGGGTTGTGGGTGATCATAAAACTCATTAAGAAGATTTCGATATTCTAATGCAGATCACGCTGAATGGTGACTTATTTTACAACATGGATGGTGGTGGGATCGAACTGAACTGAATTGATTTTACGAAATCTCACGGTTATGTTGGTATTTGCCCATTCATAAGAAGTTTACTTGGTAAAAAAATATTTTGCTAAGCAGCAAATATGAGAACTAACATTTGTTCCTTTTTTTTCAACGGGTAGAATTTTCTTTGCATAAAATATTTGTTACTTAATTTTTCTTCTTACCTTTCTTATGTGTTTTTTTTGTTATTATAAAATTATATCTCTTTAGATCATTATTATTTCATGTGTGTATGCTCCTTAACAAATAAATGAATATTATAACAAAATAAAAAAAATGCCATTTAAGGACTTTTTGACAAAAACGATTTTTAGTTAAGTGCTTTCAAAATTTCTGAGCGTGAATCTAAAACATATATCATCTTTCAGAGCCACTCACACATACATATACTCATAAATGTATTATTCCCCAGTGGGAAGTTGAAGGCTTTTACATGTTGCATTAAACTATACAATTTCTTTCATCGTTAGGATATGCCCGTTTCAAAGTACTTTTACACCACCCCGTAATAAAAGTCTGTTATTTCATTGATCTCCTGGTGATTGTAATATTCCTTGATGTATGTTCGTCATTCATTCTCAACTCGAACTATAGGTTGATTCTTTATTAAATGTTTGATAGTTAAATATTACTAAGAGTAAAATATTAAGTGCCTTCAAAGGGTACATACTCGTACATTTAGTGCAGATAATTATTGTATATTTATGTAACTTTTGTCAGATGTAATTTTAAGTTTTAATTTTTCGGCATAAGTATAAAATTCTGTAGTTGAGCTAGTTATGATAAGTTTAAGTGCTATTTTGAGAATCTTAAAGCGGTATATTTATAACTCATAAAAATTAATAACTCATTTTTCCTTTTAATGAACAACTTTAGGTTGGTGAAGGTTTTTTTTTTTATATACTGTATAAATAAAAAAATAGTGGAGTTAATTGAACTTTAAAAGATATTTTAAGATACACAAGAAGATTAAAAAAAAGATATGCCAATTGCATATATTGTTTTCTACAAGTTGGCATCGTGTGTGATTGATACAATTTGGAGAAAACGATCACATCGGTTTGTCGCTTGTTATATCAGATGAATAGCATAATGGAGAACATCTCAATACATGCATTTGTCTCGTGTCATCGGGTTGTTCAGAATCAAAGCTCAGTATTTTTAATCATCATTAATAGTTATATTTTTTCTCTAATCTATCGAGTTCATCTTGAGCGCTCTTGAGAAGAGTCTGTTCTTGAAAGGGCGGTATTTAAAACGACTTATTATTATTAACTTACCTAAGTACACATCCATCGTGATATTTATATACATCAAAGATGCAAACTTACTATTAGAAACACTCTTTTTTTCACAATTGATTTTAGGTCGTTCGTAATTGCCTAATATCATGATATATTCTCGTGAGATATTGATCGATATTCAATGTGCCATTATATAACTTTTTAAGTCAAGAGAAACGTTTTGTTAGAACCAATTGTTCAACAAAATATCAGGTTGAATTAAATGGAGTACTGTTAATATTTACTTAACACTTTATTGCAAATACAATCAGCCGGATTTATTGCCATATGGCAATCTCTTTCGATCAATCAGACAAAAGTAAATAAAGCAAGTTACATGATCGCAAAACATACTCAAATGATAATTCATATTTATGAATATATTAAAGTAAAAGTGAAAAATAATCAATTGAAGGAAAATGAAGGGATGGTGGAGAGGAAAGCCAAATCAGGAAGAAAACACGTTATACTACTGACTAGAAATTTCAGTCGCGTCTTAAAGCATGCCAAGGATGGATCGAGTCTTACATTGGTTTGTAACTGGTTCCAGAATCTCACTGCATGGACAGTAAAGGACGACGTAAAAAAGAAGAGCGTTGAACTGGGAATGTCTATAAACAATGTTTGTCTGAGGGTAGCGCAAGTCCATGATCGGAAAGAGGCTGAAATTTTTTGACGGGATAAGACGGGGTGGCAGGATAGTTAATAATACTATACAATAAAGAGAGTATATGAATTTATTGTGAGGAAAGCTTAAACAGCAATTTAAGTAGTATCATTTCGTAGCCATAAGTTACCTTATCCACAGACTACTCCATATAAAGTTGAAAGTAATGAATTAAAATAAATTAAACGCCTCATACAGTGGTACCTCGGGTTACGAACTAAATTCGTTCTTTGATTCCGTTCGCGAGCCGAAATGTTCGCAAACGGAAATTCATTTTTTTGTGAGTCATAATGAGGGTTAATTTAATGCAAAATATATTTTATATATATTGTATATTATAATATATATATAAAAAGAAAAAAAAATGTATCAAAAACAACGAACGCAACGACAAACCAGGTTCACAACGCGCGCACCTGAGAACAACTAATGCGTAATTGCGTAATGCGCCGTTACAACTAATTCGTGAGCCGAGGCATTGTACGCAGGTCGAGTCAAAATTTGTTCGGAAATTGCGTTCGTGACTAGAGGCGTTCGTGACCCGAGGTTTGACTGTATATATATTTTTAAAAGAATAAAACGATCGCTGCAAATCAAAAAGCAAATACACTTTTTCAGAAAGTTAAAAATTTATTAAGTATTTCGATCAATGAACCTTAGATTCCTAGTTACCACGAAGTTTTTCCTCAATTTCAAAGTTATTTGTATTATTATTGTTCATAAATTTAAATCCATCAATTGAAATCGGAATCCTAATTTATGAACCACCTATTCTGTATAGAGAACAAGAAAGTAAAGCCTGCCTCATCCCGATGTCCGTCAGTATCTCGGTATCTCACGACTCCCTCCTATAAATACACACGCTTCCTCGTTCAAATCTCGCAGTACCATTCAAAACACCACTTTGTACGCATCTCCTGCAGTGGAGATCAGACATCTCTCGAGATCGTCGTGGAAACTCGATAACGAAAGCTTCTCGGACCGGAATCGGATGTGACGTAACATTATTTTTAGTGAAAGGTGTGCAAAATTATTAATGCCGCTGGTAGTGATATGAACTTATAAGGAAATTGCTCCAGTTATTTAGACATTTAATATCGTGTGAAGCGATCGTTACATAAGTGAAGTTCTAAAAAGGGCACGAAGGACTTAAGCAGGATGAAGACGATATTAGTGGTACGTGCATTTGAGTTGATGTATTATGAATTGATTTATATTAAAATTAAGGGTTGTAGTACAAAAAGAGGTAACTTACTTCTAGCTATCTGTATACAGATGACCTCCGTTGATAACAAATGTGTCTTGAAAACCCAAGGTTTGCGGATTTGATTCCCGTCAGTATCCAGATTTGTATTAATTACTAAAAGTTTGTTTCATACTTTTTTTATTGGTTGGAAAAATATTAACATGGCAATTCATCTTTAAAAAATTAAAAAATCATTGCAAATGTCTCCAAATTATGGAAATGGAGAAAAAATATGAAAAATCACAAGAAAATATAAGTAATGGAGAAACACATTTCGTCATTGAAGAGACACATTATATTTTTTAAGTTACTGTTTGAAGTAAGCCGACGAGGGCTAGATTCTTACGGTAACCGGTAACTAGTTCCAGAGTCTGACGATATGGACGGATTATTTTAATTGAAGTTAGAATGAAATAAATATTGTAATAAGAAGTTGGGCTAACTTCTTATTACAATGAAATAAATATTGTAATAAGAAGTTGGGCTAATCTTGCTTTGTTGTACTTAAATACCGTTACACGTGTTTCTATCTCGTATCCTGAGTTAAGTTAAGCTGGCTGTTAAGTTAAGTTAAGCAATGCTAAATTCTTACTGGTGTATTGTAATAAGATCTATAACTTTAATTTAAATATAATTCGGGTGTTTATCATATTTATTGACATTTTGATTAATTGGTCATCTCGATTATTTAACGTCTCAACTTTTGAACCATTTCAAAATCAACTGTTTTTTTTACTGAGTAAGTAAATTACATGAAAATATCAACTTTTGTTTTATGTGGTTAACAGAAGATTGTGTACCAAAACCCTAAGTAAAACCTAAATGTTATTCATACATATATACAAGTATTATGTAATACAGGTGTATTCTTCGTGAGATAGTCCAATAGAATAAATATTCTCAATGCTCTTCAAAAATAATTCTATTGCTTTCTTTCCATTCATAGATTTCTTCTTGCGTTGTCGAAATTCTTCGATTTATTAAGAATAATAAAAAGTCTATTTGCATAACGCAGTTCAGAGAACAGATTATTCTTAAAGGCGCTCTATCTTGTGATTCAAACCCACTATTATTGACAGATTAAAAATAAAGAAAAAAATATGAAATATAAAGGCACTAGAGAAGGCAGAATGCAGACGTCAAATATTAATGTATGGATAAAATGTATAGTATGTTATAAGTAAAACGAAGAGAGGAGCTTAAAGATGGTTTGGACATGTGCAGAGAATGAATAACGAAATAATGACTAACTAGTATGCAAGTCAGAAGTGCAAGGTGTGCATGGAAGAGGAAGAACGAGGAAAACTTGGCTGGGTCAAATGGTGTAGACTTTGAAAGAATGTTAAGTGAAAAATGTAAATAATTTGTGCATGACAAGATGTATGAATGTGGATGAGGTGAAATGTGTGTGCTTGGATAGAACAGTTTGGAGATCTGTCATATCTGCCTACCCTGCAAGAGACACGGAATGATGATACGTATGTATATGGTAAATGAAAAAGAGTTACAAAAAAACTTTATCTTCCACTTAAAATTAGTATTTTTTACATCTAAATTATTTTACATGTTTATATACAAAAACATAAAAAATATATCTCATTGATAGTAGTTAAAGAGGTCAGTCAGATTTTGAGTAAAAGTATCTCAGGGATATTTTTTTCTCACAGTTGAGAGATCCTTTGAATAAAAATGCGATGTAATGATCATTAAGTGAATAATCGTTGAATGCCAAACAGCTTCTGTAACATTTTGTCTTAATTTGGTAAACTTGCAATCACTTCACCTGCTGTTTCAAGGATTGCAGTTCGAACATTTACAATATAAAAGGAAACTTGAAAAGTAATTCAGTAATAATTTTATTTTACCTTTGTCATGCAACTAAAAACGAACTGAAACAGTTGCACAAATTATTAATCACAATTTACAAAATTATTTTCATCGTTTTTTTCTGCTATTTTAAGTTACGCTTCGAGAAAAACAAAGTAGATATTACTAAGAGAAAAACTAAGAAGTCAGTATGAACTTAAATCTACAATAATGCTGTTCAAGCATTATAGTCAAAATATGAATATCTTAATTTAAAAAATCTGGTTGTATACATAGAATACTGGTGAACGGAATAGTCAAATAGAAATTCAAATTAACAAAAATAGCTTAGTATTTTTTTTCCGGAGGGTTAAATTATACTCCTAACTTTGGTCAAATTTATAATAAAAAAAAAACAATCTGGCAGGTATGAATTTATGATACACAGATCTTGTTTCAGTAGTAAAACCATTTAAATCTTAGAATAACGGGAATTTTGTGAATATTTTTAGTATCTATCGATCAACGCGATCCACTATAAATGGTATAAATTAAACTTTTAATCTAGCGGTTAAATTTTCGATTCGAAAATTCGAAAAATTGGTTTCAGCATTGTCTTCGACGTGAAGTTTTTAATACTTTTCTGATAAGTTAAGAGAAATTGTCATATGACAATAAGCTCGATATGTTGTATTATATAACTTTACAACAAAATTGAAATAATACAATAATATAATATTGTTATAATATAATTGCAATAATATAAAACAATATTGTAATAGTTTTGTAATAATATAAAATTGTAATAATATAATACAATTATTAAGAGTACTTTCCTTTAGCTGTTTTATCCATTATGATCGAATCAAAAGCGTTTTATCCAAGATATGCAATAACTATATTTAATATTTCTAAATAATGACTAACTTATAATTCTCCGTCCTCTTCTTCTATGTCTTATTTTCAAAAGGTGCAGCAGCTGCATAATTACATATTTCTTGAATCGAATAAAAAGGTCAAGTTTCTTTCTTTCATAATAATTGGTACCTACTATCTTAATTTTGTTCATCGATGAAGTCAAAAAATTGTGAATTAATTAATGCTTATCGTTTTAATAATATTTTTTTGTTATAATATCCACCCCCTCATTTTATTACATCGTACTTATCGATTGTGGATATTAAAACAAAATCAAATTAATCAATGAAATGAAAAACAGCACTCCGCAGTTTGAGAAATGAAGGGAAATTAACCCAAAATATGGTATGTACATATACTGAAAATATTATTAAATTGGATGGCGTGGAAGAGGAACGACCAATGAAAATATAGTTGAATTAAGTTAATGCTGTTTTAAAAGAACGAAACGTAGAAAGTCAGAAAAATCGTTGAAATTGTATGAGGTGTATGGATGTACGAGTATATAGAAGAGTCGAAGGATGTATTTTAAGATATGAAAGTCTGGCGGAGTTTTCTCTCTGCCTACTCCGATAGGGATATCGGGTGATGGTATGTATGTATCTTATGAGTTTTTTTAAGAATAGTTTTGAAACATTATTTTTGTAGGTTTCTACTTAAAATCTCCCTTTTAGGGGTTTTCTTGACCTATTTTAAAATATATTTTTAAACATTAGCACCGTCTTCTAATTTGTAGCTTTTAGCTTAGCTAACTATTTTTATTGTAATTCTTTTTTGACGATATCCGCGACCTAGTTAGTAAAATGTCTGTCTTCCGTTCCGGAGGTTGCGGGTTCGATTCCTGTTGGAACCCAGACTTTTTGAAAAAACAAAAAGGTTTGCCAATGTTCCCACAAAGTTGTTCTGTAAACAAAGAAAATGTTATTTAAACCTGCCAGAAGTGATTTGTTTGATAATAGTGATTTCGAGTACCGCGTTAGAGCGCCGTTGAAGAGAGTTTGTTCTCTAACTGGCAATATATAAAATTACCCCTTGAATTAAAATTTCTCTTATTGCTATATCCTCTTCTTGTATCTTGCTATTTTAAATAGTTCTAGCTAATCAGATGAGCTAACTTAGGGCTTATTATTTTATAACTTATTAGCTGAGATAGTCGGAGACATTTAAATTGTATGATAGATAAAACATGGAAAAAACAGAAAAGCGTGCATGGATAAAAAGGTTTGGAGATCTGTCCACTCTGTTTACCTCAAAAGAGACATGGCGCAATGATATGTATTAGATGCCTAATATGATTTAGAAGAGCGTTAAAGAGCAATGAAGATGAAATGTTCCAACATATTGAACATAGCGATCGTCATGGAAAACCTTGGCGTGAAAATCTGTCATCGTTCTGCAAATACCATTTTCTCGCTGAGAAGAAACAGCATATGTATAGTATACAATGTTAATTACAGAGGTTACTCGTCTATCAGATATGCTGGCAGATTTACTCGATAGCGTAAAATTACCGGTAAGATTTTTACAACGTATTCAAAATTTGATTACGAAATGCTCCTGAGTTTAGTTTGCGATTTTTATTGAATAGTAAAGAACATTAATGCAAAATAAATTAATTTGAATGATGAATAAACTTGACGCGGAGATGATTGTGAGAACCGACGAGAAGACGTCAGTTTATTACTTACTTTCATTTTTTTATTTCTTTACTGCCGGAAATACGACTCGATTATTGTGTTTTCAAGCATTGTTATCAAAATTATAATCTCCAATATAATTGTATCTTCTCGAGAATATATTTTCTTGAGTCATTTAATCCACTATTAAAAATACGGTCAAGCTGATTATACGAGTTTAATAATATTCTCTTGTGCAATTTTGTTATGCAAGTATTATGCATTTATGTACATGAAATATTGTTATTCGAAGCATTTTTTTAATAAAATAAATGAAAGTTGAAACGTTTATAATTCCAAATTTCTTTCCTCTTTTTGTTTGGTTATAAAAAGAAATAACCATATGGCAATACGCTCGTCAGTTTTACAGTATTGTATATTATACCCACCATGGTATAATATACAATACTGTAATGTATATTATACTATGGTGTTTTTTTGTGGTAATGTGATTTTGTAAAATAAAACAAATACCTACAACATTTTATATATACGAGTATCTGCAAACATTTTACACATTCTACTGTCAAACTTAACATATTCATTGCAGGAATCGTTAATTTATAAATATTTTAATTCATACTAATACTTTTGTTAGTTAAATTATGTGATGTGTTGCCATACTGACTTCTTGCATATTTTGATAAATATCAAATCGATAAATATAACATATCGCTATTCTCCATGTTTTAATATACACAACACTATCACCTAACTTCTTTATTGGCGCAAGGAGAGATAAAAGGAAAAACCTTTCTATACACGGTAAACTTTTGCACAATATCCTTAAGTTACACTCAAACAGGATCTTCCCAGTTCATCGCTCTTCGTTTTTACGTCGTCCTTTCCTGTCCATGCAGTGAGACTCTGGAACCAGTTACAAACCAATATTAGACTCACTCTATCTTAGGAATGTTTTAACAAGCGACTGAAAAAACTCTTAATACGACGTGTTTCATTTCACCATTCCTTCCTTTTACTTTGATTGATGATATCTCAATTTTACTTTAATATGTCCATAAATTTCATAAATATGAAAAATCATTTGAATATATTTGCGACCATGTAACTTGCTTTATTTACTTTTGTCTGGTTGGTTGGAAGAGATTACCGTCTGACAATAAACCCGCCAGCTTGTATTTGTAATGAATTATAAAATAAACAAATGAAATAAAATAAACTTCCTTTATTAAGTCGTCATGTATTCATCTCCTCATACAGTTCCATCGACTTATCTCACTTTTTACCTTTCCTACTTACAAAGTTTTGATACCTTCTACCACATATATTCACACTCACGTGCACATTTCTGATATCTTGATTTTATTTGCATTTTAATTCAAAACAAATATTGAATACTTGGCAACAACAGAATTAGTAGGTATATATTATATAAATTTTATAATTAAAAAATAAGTTTAAAGTACAGTAAATTTTCCTTACTTAAATTTATCATAAAGCATTCATATGAAGTAGACACATAGTTGGTAAGACACTTGTGTTCCACCCGGGGGTTTCGGTTTCATATCCCGACGGTACCAACAAATAAAATAAAAGAATTATCTCAATCTGGTTAAGGAGTTCATCTGGTAACAACATTCGCACGAGCTGGACTTGTGCGAGTATGTTCATGTCTGGACGGAATAGTATTTTGAACACATGCAATGGCGAACTATGAGTTACTTGCCCAGTGGTACTTAAGCCCGAAGGTTTGATTATTGGAGCCGAAGACAATATTGTTTCGCACCTATATGTTTCTATTTATGCTTTGGTCTATCTCTTTTTTATTAGTCATTTGTTTCGCTCGCAAGTCTTTCTAAACTCATTCACTCGATAATTTTTAACCACCTCGGGGACTCTTTTCTTAATTTAATTAATAAAATCCGACTTTGATAAACAGTTATCTCTAATTCAATTATTTTTTAGTTCATTTTAATACAATAATTCAAGGACAATTTATACACTGGCGATTAGAGAGCAAACTTTCCTTTATTGCGCTCAAACTCGGGACTCAAATCCACTATTATTGCCAGATTAAAATTTATACACTGGCGATTAGTGAGCAAACTTTCCTCTATTGCGCTCAAACTCGGGACTCAAATCCACTATTATTGCCAGATTAAAATTTATACACTGGCGATTAGAGAGCAAACTTTCCTTTATTACGCTCAAACTCGGGACTCAAATCCACTATTATTGCCAGATTAAAATTTATACACTGGCGATTAGTGAGCAAACTTTCCTCTATTGCGCTCAAACTCGGGACTCAAATCCACTATTATTGCCAGATTAAAAATATTACATAAAAATATATTTAGTGCAAAGGGTAGGAAGCTAATGGCGATTGCAATTGAATAAGGTACTTCCCCGCATCTGAATATGCTCAGAAAAACTTATTTGGTAAGAAAACCGCAGAAAATTTACCAAGGGAAGACGAACTACAAAGAAACCTTTGTAGATCTTCCTATGTGTAATATTAGCACATTTGATTTTACACGTAACATAGTGTATGTGTGTAGTGTTCATATACAATAATAAATTTTGATAAGACTTCCCAAAAAGGGGCGTTTCAAAGGGCTTCCCAAAGCTGCAGATGCCACCCATATTTTGCACTTAAAGCGCTACCCAAAAGCGGCATACGCCACCCATAAATATTTAAGTATAATTTTACACTAACATACTAAAAAATCGTTCCATGTCTCAAAATAAGTATTTTGTATAGAAATTTAAAATTATATTCTTATTAATTAAATTGATTAATATTTATGGTGTCTGAGATACACTCCATCCATTAGGTAATAATTATTATAGATTCACAAAATTGGTAAGTATTATGCAATATACAATTCATGAAAAACTTTAAATATTCATTCTTAATTCTAACAATAGTTTGGCTTTAATATTTTTTACTAAAATCCATGTTGCTTTACAAATTATGACTAGAAAACTTAGTGAAATTTAAACTTTTGTCAAATAAGTCACACTCACACGCTGCCTTTCAAAAATTAAGTTCGTATTAGGTAATATTTTTTAAGGAACGGCGTTACAGGTCATATGTTTGTTATAAGACCTAGAACATTTTGGTACGAACTTATCTTGTTCGAGGGGAGAATGAAAAGCTTTAATGATGGAAGAGTATGCACGGCGAAGTGTATGGACGTGGCAGAAGCGAAAGATGTGTGCCACAATAGAATGAAGTGGATATCTGTTCTCTCTGCCTTTTCCAATAGGGTATTGACATCCACCTCTTCCACACACTCTTTGCACATCGGGCTTGTTAGAGAAGACATATTCGCTTAGTTGTTTTTTATCATCCATACATTGATATTTCACCAATTCTACATTTTTTACGCATCTCAACAGCATCCTTCTTCTACTAATTTTAAGTTTTATTTCCATTCGTCAAGGTGGCCATAAACACATATAATATATTGTCACACTAGAACTAGGCGGGGATAGTAAAAAAATATTAAAAAAAAAAAATGCAAACACATTTATAAATTAATTGGGATCCAAAGGGAATCGAACTCATTCCCAGGCTGAAAGATAAACGTCTCACCAACTAAGCGGAGATCTAAAGTGAAGTCAGTGTTTTGTAAATGGTGAACGACATGATACTATTATTGTAGTGAACGACATAGTACTATTATTGTAGTGAACGACATGGTACTATTACCCGTGTTCTATATTTTTGAACGCGGTGTTTAGCTTCTAGTATCTACTTCTTGTTCTGAAGTTTCTATAGAAAGTTAATTATTTACATATAATATTTTTGTTTATTTTCTAAGAAATGTTTTTTTTTCCAATATCTATAAAATGTTATTATACGAAATTAAAAAAATATTCCCTTAGTAGGTTAGAATGCCTAATTAAATAATGTAATACCATTTGAAATTAATGATAAAAATTTCATAACACAAGATCTATCGACTTTGATTTAAAAATGAGTTTCCATTTAATATTTAAATTAACAGTACAAAGATTTACGAGCTTGCCATTTAGATAATTGTTAAAGGCTGGATGATATTTTTTTATAATTTTATTTATTGGTATGGCACACTTAAATTTATTCGAATTTGTGATTTAACATATTGAAAACATAAAGAATGACCGAGACACAACGTTGTCTTCGGCCCAATTAATCGAGCCTTCGACAAAAATATTTACGCACATGAAGAGACACGGCAACACTCGCACACGTAAATGTCGTGTGTGTATTGTTATCAGATGAACTCTTCTCAGGCTAGGACCTTTTTTATATCCTTTTCAGATACCACCGGGAATCGAACCCGACACCCCAGCACTTTTTTTAGAATATTCAGCAATACATTACTTTCTAATTTCACTAATTACATTAATATTCCACATATCTAAAGCTCAAATCTTTGATAAAGTCTTTTGCATTGAAATTTGATGACTTCGTTGTTAGGTTGGTAAAACGTTTGTCTATCAGAACCACAATATTATTACCAACACGTACGATGAAAAATTGCGAGTCAAGTTCTCGTTTTCAAATCCGAGGGCTCGATTGTATTCTTGTACGAGTATTATATTACGCTTTCGTTATATACATTACAACCAGGGGAGCTTCCAAGTGGCAATCTCTTTCAATCTAACGCCCGTGCTTTTTTCTAAGTTAATTTGGAAATGTTGAAGATAACCATTCGAATTTATGAAACTTTACATTGTATATTAATCAAATAACCATATATTGAAGTTGTGAAAAGAGTCAATATACAATATGTTTGACAAGAACGTGTACGGCGAAACCCGAAAAACTATTCGGGATAAGGTATTGAAAAAATACACACACACTACATGATATTATATAAAACGTGATGCTTTATCATTAATAAGTTGTCCAGTCGCCTCTACTAGTAATAATTACCCGGCATCTCCGAGGCATACTTTCTACTAATTTTATGGCATAATCTAGAGGCAAAGACTTCCATGTAAGTCGCATCTGTCGAAATAACTGCTTGACGTTCCAGATATTTTTCCCTCGGAGCTTGAACTTCATGAGTGCCCAAACATTTTCTATGGGATTTGCATCTGGTGACTGCGACGGCCAATCCATTACGTCAACGTCAATTTCCTGTTTCCACGCAGTATAAAGACGACTCCGATGTTTTGGGTCATTGTCATCTTTCAGTAGCCAATTTTCATTTTTTCTTATAAACAACCTTTGGGTAGATGGTAATAAAGCCCTTTGATATATTTTAACCATTTTGGCAGAGTTTAAATTAATTGTGAAGATGTGCAAAGTGCCAAATCCCTGCTTTGAGAAAAAGCCTCAGCCCCGTGGACTTTTACCGGGTGTTTAACGGTCCGCTAGATAAGTCTATTGGTGCGGGTACACCAGGTATGATTAATGGAAGAACGTGCTCAAAAAGAAGCTTTGTCCGAAAAAAAATACGTTGACCCAAACAATCGTGGGCCTAATTTTCTTTCGCCTAAGTGAGTTTTTTTCGACTTGTTTTTCGGACAGTGCATTTTTTCTGGATTTAACTACATACATAAATCGTGCATTTTTTTGGGTTTCACCATATCACACACTACGTAGATTTGAAACCCGTTTGATTATTCTTTCTTTATTTAGTCATTTTACCTATTTGAAATACAATAATTTGCTTAATGAAATGAATCATTTTGTTTGTTTTCTCTTTATCTTTATATAATACATATATTTGCCCTGTAATGCAGTATCACGACACTAAGATGATGATAAATTCACTTTCGCTGCAATTTCCAGTGCATGGACCATTGTCAAAGCGGCTCGCGTGAGATTCTTCCAAGTGACTTGTGAAAACGAATTAAATGTGTGTGCAATTATTTTTCGTTGTTTGGTAATTATTTACCAATTAAAGATATTTTCCCCAACAATTTCTCCGACATTAATTATTGTGTAAAATTATCTATTTAATATAAGAATAAAAAAAGTAATGATTTTGCATAGTTCATAAAAAAGTATTTTAGTTTTAATAATTTATTTTGCCATTCTTATGTCATAGCGCTTTCCATGCCTAAGTTCGTAAGATGGTAGTGTCCCACCCAGAGGTTTTTGGTAGGGTTCCCGTATAACTTAAAAATGCTATAAATAAAGGGCACTAGCCTGGTAAAAACTTCATCTGGTAAGAAAACTTGCACGCGTTATGTACGTGTAAGAGTGTCGTTGCTTGCCCACGTGCGATAGTATCTCCAACACGCGTGATTCGAACCGTGACTTACTTGCCTATTCAATTAGTTTTTTATCCCAAAGGCTCGAATATTGGGACCGAAGAAAAAATTGTTTCCCAACCACACTCTTAAACATGTCCGCATCATATATTCGGTTATCTCTAGGAGTACCATATCGCTGAAAGAAGATATCATGGTTAGATTAACAGGAACTTTTCTTCTTTATACATTTATTTAAAAAAATCAAAGTAACGAAGATAGTTTAATAAAATTCACATGTCATAAAAAGAAAAAAAATACATCGGCCCAATCCGGGAGAAGTGTTTGCCGGAACAGGCGCTCCCCCTGTTTACTTTATTTCTCAAGATCTTTTTTGGCAATCGATTCGATATTCCTCACTTGCAAAAACGATTTCTCACCTACTATCTGTGATATTGAATGAAAACAGAAATGCCTCGGTGAAACTTGCCCTAACATTTTATTGACTTAAATGGAAGTTATACTAATAATATTTACCCAAATATATCTGGAACGCTCTGAAGGTCGTCCGAAATGAAAAAAATATAAAATCTTAAAACAGATCATATAATCACCATAACGTTATTTTGTTATGACAGATGTTGCATTATTTTAAATAAAGAAATCATTTGTTTTTATCTACGTTCTGATGTTGTGTTGATTAAATAATAGTCGCGAGTGAATATTTTATAGTTTTGACATTTAGCTTTTAGGTCATGTATTGGGATAGTATAAGTTGGGAAATTGATATAAAATGTGTTTAAAGGAGTATTAAGTAATTAACTAAGATAATGTTTTATACACAGGCACCGTTTTACAGCTTAATAGTTTTATAACAGTTCAGAAACATAGTACGGCAGGGTTAATCGTTTACTTTTTAAATAATGAATTAACTATGTTTCTTCTTATCTAAAAAATGTGTTATTAGGAAAATGGGGTTTCTTAAAACTTGCCAAATATGATAAGATGAAGCGATAAATGTGAAAAAACTCAAATTTGTAATTTTATTGGTAGCTTCTTGTTTCAGAAGATAAGTGATCTGTTTTTTCTGCATTATTTCTGAGGTGTGAACTGTCAGCTATCTTTTAGAGGTTTGCCTGGTGGTCGGCTTCTTTTGAGGTAATCATGAGAAACTACAGAGAATTCGAGTCTGGTTCATTTTTTTAACGTGATTTCATCAATTACGTTTCCTCATTCTTTCCCGTTTTACGATGTCTTCAGTTTCACACGTGATTCTATTTTTTGTATTTTCGTTCTGTTTCTGAGTGTTTGAACAATTATGCATTTAATTTCTGTTGTTAATTTCTAAGACCTTAATTTCTGATGTTCTTAGTCATTAAATTCGATGTATGACATACTTTTAAGTTGATGAATTATCATTGTTGATTTGTCGAAGATGAAGCTAAGTTGAGTGTTTACGACTTCAACTAAACTTAAGAGACAAAAGAAAGTTATAATGAATTTATTGCATATATCGTAAAAGATAACGGGTTTTGTACATTAATGAAACTCTTTTGAGAAGCTATTCATTAATGAAATCTTGTATAAACACTTAATTCATAGTAAGAACAAGATATAAACCGTTGATTCTTTATGTCATCATGGAGAATAGTTGCACAATATTAAAACTACTGAATACGAGATTTTAGCTCATACCAGATGAATTTCATTATGTATACTACACATATTTATATATGCTGTGTCATCGTGATATGTAAAATAATTGCGCGTGTGATGGAGAAAACGGCGTAGATCAGATCCATCGCCAGATATCATTGCGCCTATGTATTTTGAACATTTATTTTTGTTTGAAAAAAAAAACGGAATCATAGGTGATATTCTACTCCCAGAATTTGAGAGAATAAAAACTATGCTATTCGAAGGGAGTACTTGAACCAGTATTTTGAACTGGGTCAACGTTGAGGGCTGGGTTAATGTATAAGCAAAACACAGTAACTGTTAACGTGAAAATTGAAAGTCAAATCATCTTTGACCCGTTTTTATGCATTAAGCATAAATAGTTATTTGCTTGTTAAATTCACTGTTTTGTTGCTTAAAATGATCGAATAGAATTGTAACTAAAGTGAATTCATAACATTTTAATTTATTTTTATCAAACACTGTTTATTCCACTTTTTTGTAACGGTATAACCCTACCGGTTTCAAGGCTTTCACCTCATCTTCAGGGGAGCACAAACAAGATGAGGGGAAAGCCTTGAAACCGGTAGGGTTATACCGTTACAAAAAAGTGGAATAAACAGTGTTTGATTAAACAAATTACAAAAGTAAATGACTCGTTTCGAAGATCTTCCAATCATTTTTTCTTAATTAAAATCGATAATTCTGTGATTCGGTATTCATCACATGTCAAAAATCAAGATGTCCTTATAGAAGAAAATCTTGATTTTGGTGAAATAAAAAAAATACATTACAATGTCTTTAAACCTCCACAACGTTAATGCCTTAACTATAAATAACATAATTCATAACAATTTCTTCCTCGTTTTTTATGTTATCACTGCTTTTTCAATAACAAAAGCAGTTGGTTTATAATACATATTTTGTATGTCTTGAGCGTCGATCACATAATTTTTTTTATAGAAACGAGGTATATAAATTCACTTTCATTGTAAACAATTCCATTTGGCGAGTTTATTGTCATATGATATTTTTATCCAACTGGAAGTAGATATTTAAAGGAGTTAAGTTAATAAACATACTCTTTTCATCGTAGTTGGTCATAAAATTCATCAAAAAATACGAATAAATAAACGATATTTCTGCAGATATGTTACGATCCCACTATATTATTCTGAATAAGAATATGTGTTAACCACTTGTTTAGTATTTTCATTATTAATTAAAATGTAGTTTTGAAAACATGTTCAATACAATATATCAAAGAAATCAAAAGCGACAGTAAATTTCTTACACAAATTTTATGATCTTTATGTATACTCGTATGTGTTATATTCTCAGTTTACAAGTGAAACTAGCCAACTTTATTGTTCAGTACAAATCTGAGGACTGAGTTTTTTAATATAAATACTAGTCTTCAATCGTATAGATATCTACTTGTATTTCGACATCCCTTCTACTGGCGATGATTTGGTGTCAAAATTAATTTCAGAGATAAGTTTTTTAGAATATTCATGGTAACTGAGGCTACCACAAATTCACGGATAAGATCGTTATCATGCATGAACATTCAATATAAATTTGATGTATCCTTTTTAAGTATGCATAACGTATATCGATAAACACATCATATACGACTGGTAATGTTTTATTTTGTTATATTATACACCGTACATTATACATAAGTTTGCGGCAGCCCTGAGTTTTTATGGAATATTTATTAGTTTTCTGATACATTATGTCACTAGTAATTTTAAGAGAAATGTATTTTGAAATACAGAAAGAAAATATTGTCGTATGTTGAATATACTCGAATGAGATCTGCTGCGAAAAAGGTAAAAGAATTGAGTGGTGTACGAAAAATTACGAATATAAAATAAAAATCAATTCTGTTCTTTTTTTACTCTTCCATTCAATTCAAGGTACAAATGATTTGAACGACATTTAGATCAACATTAATTTCGGGTTGTCATCTGAATTTTCATAAGGTCATTCTTATTACTTTACCACAAGCGTTGTCACTACAAATAAACGCTCGATTTGGTCTCTTCAAGAGAGTGCTTCCATATCTGCTGGTCGTCAGTACATATCAAACATTTTTTTAAAATTTATGCATACATCCATCAACATTTTGATCATTCAGGTCTTCTTTGTCTATACTTAGAAGCCAGCATTCGCGTCGTGCATATACTGCATATTGCCAGTTCGTTTTACTTTTATGACCTTTATATGATGTTCTCATCTTTGTAGATATACTCGTATCTTCTTCGTGTTGACATCATTTCTTTAATGCGAAATGATTGCTAGTTCGACAATTTTTTTATAAAAATAAAGTATTGTAATATCACAGAATAACTTTGACACAATAATTACGCGATTTTGCTGGTCGAATTATTTCTTTCGACATATTTTTTTAGCCGATTACATCTAAAAATGCATTAAAGTCAAATCAATTGAAAACACTTCCATTCTTATTTTCGTGGAATATTCAATGAGAAAAATGTTGTATAACTTAAAATTAGGGTATAAAAACTTCTTAATCAAAGTTTGACTTCTTACGTAATTATGTGTCAATAATTTCAACATTTTAAAAGCTGTCACCTGAGTATTGTGTAAATAACATACTTACGAGCATGACGGTATTTCTGATATTTGGATATTTTTGCTCTGTATAAGAGTGTACAAACAATATTAATACGAATATATTTCATTCATTTAAGTCGTTCCGTGTAAAAAGTTCTTGTCTCCCGTGTCAAAAGGTCATAAATTTTCATTCAATAATATTATTTTATTTAAAACAAATGTATGTTAATTTACTGTGTGGCTTAAAAAATAATTGCTTAAAAACACATCTTGTCCTGTAATTAAATACAAGGTGTTTTACAAAATAAACTAAACAAAAACAATTGAAATAAAAAATGTTACTGAAACTAATAATAATACAAAATTAAATTTTAGGTCGAGTGTAATAAAATTTAAGTTTTTTTTTTATTAAACTTAACAAATAAAGATTTTTTAAATACAAAAATTTTTTTAAAAATAAAAAAATATAATAAATAAGTTTTTCTAAACCTCCCTTGAGGGAACCTTGAACTATTAAATGAACCAGGGCTGACAAGGGTGATAGTGAAAGCAGGAAAACTTAAATTAAGCAGGGGTGATCTGGTACTGGATATATATTTTATTTATTTTCATTCTCTTGTGTACATGGTACATCTGGAGTGTTTATTCTTAAACAGTAATTTCTTCCAGCCAATCAGCTTACTTTGGAAATATTAAACTGTTTTAATCTACGAAAAATAAAATATAAATAAAAATAAATGACTAATTCTCTATCAATACTGGTAGAATTAGGGAAAATAAATTTGTTCAAGGGTTAAAAAGGTTATCAAAAGAAAATTAGGATGAAAAGATATTCTTCTAAATGCTGTAATATTTTTAAAATCCTCTCTTTGATACATCTGATAGATGAAAAAAAAAAAAAAAAAAACAGTCAAACAAACCTAAGCTTTATGGAAAAACACTCGCAAAGATGCACTACCCTGTCTGGCAGCGAGGGCGATTCTCCCCTCGGTGATCCAGAGACTGACTTCATGTCAGAGCCAGCTTGCAGGATTCCAGGGGCAAGCAAAGTAAAGCAGAGGAAACAAATTCGTCCAGGAAAAAGGTTTGCATACAACCTGAGGACGAGGAGAGCTGACCCCAACAGTCTTCGCAGACAATGAGTTGTGATGGAGCCAGGGAGAGAGATACATCTGATAGATCTTAGAACTTCATTCCATAGTCGCGCCGAGTGAACCGCCAGCCAATGAAGATGTGTAAAATGTGGTATGATGTGTTGGTATGCAAATGAGTCTTCCATCGCCTTATGTAACAGAATGTCCGTGTTCTGAAAGAAACTTGACTTCTTGAGAGGATATGAAGAAGAATTGGGATTGCAAAGCACGCGAAATAATGTTTAAAGAATGTGAAATTGTTTCTTTGATACCCGATTTGAAGCCATTTAAGTCTGTTTCGAAACTCTGACTTGTGACCATAATTCCTAAGAGTTTCCCCAACTTATCTGACATTGTCTCATTGGCTTCTAAATAATACACATCAAAATCAAGATTTTCTTCTATAAGGACATCTAGATTTTTGACATGTGATGAATACGGAATCACAGAATTATCGATTTTAATTAAGAAAAATGATTGGAAGATCTACGAAACGAGTCATTTACTTTTGTAATTTGTTTAATTAAACACTCTTTATTCCAATTTTTGTAACGGTACAATCCTACCGGTTTCAAGGTTTTCACCTCATCATCAAGGGAGCACAAACAAGATTGAATTATGTTCGAACTGGTACCGAGATACACGTTTTTAACGGTAAACATTCGGATTGGGGACCTGAGGAGGGAAGCATGGGACAACCTTGGCGAGCAGCGGAGAGATTCTTGGGATATATGTTCATTTACTTTTCACGACAATGGATCGTAATTTTAGAGGATTCACTAGTAGGCTGTTAAAATTGATGCTATCAGCAGCAGAAGAAACATCTCGGGGATGGAAGCTGGTATACAATTGAAGATTGTTTGCTTATGGATGATATTGACTCCACAGCTGTTACGTAATGAATGAAGATTGAAAATACAATTGGTGACAGTATACCATCCTGCAGAAGGCCAGCCGTCAGAATAACCTCATTAGACAGTTAGTTCGAGAGTTTCACCTGTTGTCTACTCCCATGCAAGTAGTATGTAAGACCGGAAAACATATACATTTAATGGACCGAAAACTCAATAGTTTGATGATTTAAAAGTTATTGAAGGACCTCGGTTGAAATGTCTGCCGAAGGATAGGTCCAAAAGGATCTTCAACGGAAAAACAATTGTTCAACATTAGAAAGAACAAATGTGTTAAACGCTTCATTTATATTCTTAAATTATATTACTTAGCTTTATTTCCGATTTGCCTTACATGCCTACATCATACCATCATTTCTTATTGTTTCTTACTATTTATTTAGTTAGTATTAATGAACAAAATTTAGATTTTTTTAAAATTAAATATTTTCTTTTATTAACTTTTGTTTAGTTATTTGAAATAAATAAAACCGTCAGATTATTAGAGCGGTAAACTGTTAATAAAAAAATGAATAAATGTGTCTTAACTATGCTAAAACCAGTTGAATGTTTATTTCGTTGTTAAATTTTACGTTTTCTTTGTATACAGTACGACACAATGGATGTTTTGCCATAGACAATCCCTTGAAATGTTGAAGAGAAAACTGAAGGGAAAACCAGAAAAAATGGGTACTAACGAGAATCATACTCACAAATTTCAAAAGACAAGTATCTTATTAACTAGGCCACAAAATTCGTCTAAATTCCATCCTAAACAAATGCCAGTCTTAATAAGGCTACACTTAGGGATTTATATAAGCTATATGAAATAAATTATGTATATTTTTACTTTCCAGATAAAACGTTGGTTAATTCATATTTATGCCTGCTTATTTCCGATTGAAAACATTGTTTAGTAAAGCGCCAGCTATGAAGTGAACGTGTAACGATTATGGAGTGAGTGGAGAATTATTTCGTGTTAGCGAGATGTTCTCTCTACTTCTGACGTAGTAATATTAACTTTCATATTTATCATTAAACATGTTACTTCTCTATTATAGATGGCGCTTTTATAATTTTATCACAAATAACTTATACGAGTACATTGATTTGAAAGTTGTTTATAGTTAAGGCATTAACATTGTGGAGATTTAAAGACATTGTAATTTATTTTTATCAAACACAAAAAAAAAGAAGTGGAATAAACAGTGTTTGATAAAAATAAATTACAATTGATTTGAATATGATTTATTATGTTTCCATTTTTATATGTATGACTTTCGTGATCTGATTGTTAAGTTGCTTGACTTATATCCGGGGCTTCGGGCTCGATTTCCGAGGGTACCTTAAAAAAATAATAAGGGTCACAACAAATACCAACACATTGATAACATCACTTGTACACGCGATAGACATGTACGAGTGTTATCTGTTCATATGTGTAAGTTTTGCAAAAAGACGTGTGATGGCGAACCACGAGTTTCATGTCTACTCAAGTGATTCTTACCTCGAAGGCTGATTACTGTGGCCCAAGACAATATTTTTTTTTTGGCCTTACTCTTCTATATGTCTGAATCATCAATTCAGATATGTTGAAGGATACTACTATATACAAAATATTATAGAAAAAAAAAATCTACCGTTTTAGATTATTGATTTAAAATGTGTTCCTTATTTGAATAATGAGTAGCTTTGAAATAGTATATGTTAAAGGTGAATGACATAACATCGTATAAGTTTTATGTATAAAAAGGCGTTTGCCAAGAATGCAGCTTTTCTCTTATACTGGTCAACCCGTACTTCGTATGTATAATGAAGAGGGCAATTGATAACCGAGAAGGAGGAGTACAGATTGAGTGTCACCACTTATCAAACCTACGTTATTTAGACTATCCTACACTTTTTATCATTCGATGAAATGTCTGTGCTGTTTCGCCGGGTAGAAGATGAAACAACTTAATGGAACTCAAAATCGATAAACAAAAAATATGGTCATGAATCGATATAATTGCCGCATCCTCTGGAATGGAAATTGTTCATGTTTTTTAATCTTGGGTCTACAATTGCTGATTACGATGGATATGAAACTGAAATCAATAGAAGGATAGGTAAAGCGATGAGAGCTATGTCGAGCGTGGAACTGGTCTGAAGAAACCGACACATCTCTCGAGGACAATGTACGTCTTATGAAAACTCTGATTTTCTTAATATTTCGGTATTTCTGATAAACTTGAACAATTATTGTCCAAAAAAGATCTGAAAAAAATTCTGAGTGTTTCATGGACGGAATGACTATATTTTAGGAAGAGCTTAATATCTAATAACGATTTATTTAGTTCTTGAATTATATTTGGCGCAAAGAGGGTATGGAGACTCATAGTCAGTGGCAATATGGAGGATCGTAGGAACAAAGGTTGAACAGAAAATGCGCTGAGGTGAAGAGTGCTATGGCCCTATCTTTGCCACAGGCTATGCACACAGCAGAATGTCTATGGGGCTGAGGAAGAATGTGCACAACCTACAGAAATATCATATTCGTTAGCATTGAGGTCCCGTTGAGGAAGAAGAAGTATGATTATCTGTAACCCTTAAGCAATAATTCGTTTGTACCAAGAAAACATAATTTTTTTTAATTGTGAAGATGTTGTGTACTAGTTATTATACTGAACATTCTTTCTTTATATTTGTATTATTTTTAATTTTCGTTTTTCTTTGTTTCAGAAAACGGGCCTGTTCCTTGTTTTGGTGTGTTTACTGAGTCACTCAGCACGTGCAGCACCTACAAAAAAGGACAAAGAAAAAAATAAATTGAAGCAAGATGTCGAAATAAATGATACAAAAGTAACTGAAGAAGAAAAGAAGTTTATACGAGAAATCGAAGAAAAATTTAATATCAATAGTGAAGATGATCAAGTTGAAGCTCCAAATAAAAAAGGCAGTGATAAAGTCATCAAATTTAATCCAAAAAAACTTTTGAAAGCGCCATTTCCAGCGGTGATTGCTATTGAAATCGTTAACGACACATCTGTTGACGGAAAAGGAAAAAGAACGATCGACGCTAATCTTGGATACGGATATAAAACAAACAACGGTTACTTTTACCAACAATTTGGAAAAAATGAACCAGAAAACAGAAAGTTCATGGTCTATCCATACTCGCAGCATGATATTCTCCCATTAACAAATATTAAAGAGAATCAAAAATATCACACAAAAGTTTTTACCAACAAAGCAACGGGAGATAAAACTTATGTAGAAATTCAACCATCCAAAGCATATCAACTGGTTCCAATCAATTCTAATGAACACGAGTCACGTAACAGTTATAGTCCAAATGATGTCGTATCTCATTTAAGAACTAAATATGAAAATGTTCAGGCTGTAGAGACTCCTCCTCCGCCTCAGTATTCCTCCGATGAAGATTATTACTCCCATTCTCAAACTGAGTCACCGACAGTTCTTTATTCTACATTCAATGGTGGTCACCTCTCTGGTTTAAGTGGAAATTTCCCTATGGTTATGCCAAATTATTATGTCAATCCATCCCAGTTATTAGATCATTCTCAGTTCCAATCTCTAGGAGCTTCTTCTGGTCATTCAAATGAGAACTTTGCACCAAGACGAGTGATTCCAGTTCTTATTCTCAGAATACCGAGTTCACAAATTCAACATCCAGTTGCGGAATTATATCCGAAATTGCCGCACAGTAACCCATACGCTACAACCATCAATAGCGCCAATCTTGAAGCGCTTGTGAATCAATATTTAGCAAATCTCCAGTCACAATTTGCACAAGAGTCGCATTCTCATCAACAGTTATCTTTTGTAAATCAGCATCAACCTGTTTACTCTGATCGTCAAAGTTTAGGTGGTTTAGACTATTCATCCCTTCAGTCACCTGAATCACATTATGCTCCAGTGAACCACCCTTCTTATTACCAACAGCAACCATACAGCGATGAACAATCTGGTCAACCTATTCAATATGTCTCCCACCCTTCTCATACGACTAAAATCCAAATTCCTAATGGTCATATGTCGTTCTCTCAAGTGTACAACGGTAATCTTGAACATCAGCCAAGGTATGAGCAGTCGGAAGATGATGCTCAGAATCTACCAATTTCTGAAAACTATCCCGACTCTTCACATACGAGAGTAATTTTGAATCCACACTATTCTGTCAAAGAGTCCAATCAAAACACAGTTAAATACGTTCCGAGTCAATCCATAGAATATGCAACTCCATCTGCAGATGTTAATCGCCATGTTTACAAGAATTTCGGCCGATCAGAACCATCTGTTCAAATTATAAATCACGGTGAGCCAACTCAGGATGAAGCTGAAAGTGACCACTTGGGACAAGTTGACTCTTACGGTAATGCTCAAGAAAATTCTTCAAATGATGAAAATGAAAGCAAATATCAATTAACTTCACAGTCTAATGTGCCGCAGTCAGGTCTGTACAATTACCATGCACATCCATATCCTAAGAGACAAGTCAAAGCATCAGATAAAGAATCAAATAAGGCAACGCAACGAAATAGAAGGTTAAGATCTGGCGTGGAAACAGGTGTCAAAACAAAACATTGACATTTTCTTTCATAGTAATGTTTCGCACTTCCAATAAGACCTTCTGTTATTTTTGTGTCATTTTATAAACGTTATGAAGAATTTATCGCCATCGTCAATTAATTTTTGATTAAATTTTATAGATATATGAGAAATGTTGATGAAAGTTTAAGGAAATACATGGTACGTGTTATTTTTCTTTTTCACGTGACATTTCCGTACATAAAAGAGTTGCCTGATATGATATCTATTAAAAATACGCCATTTTTTAACGTTTCATTCTTAAATTGAATTATAAAAACATTTGGTTTGAAAAAAATAACAAATATGGTCTTAGAACACACCAATATTAAATGTTTAAAAGATCTATTCATATCATGAATAATTTTATTATAACACTTTATTTCATATAAGCATTTGTTAATTATTTGCTTAATTGATTGAAAAACGGATTACTGAATTTCAAAAATTATCGAAAATAAAAACAATTATAAACAAACATTTCATAATTTTATCCGCATTAGCAAGTAAACATTTAATTGCATTTATTATAATGTTACGTTAATTTGACCCTTTTTTACTTAATCAATTGTTAAAAATATACATTTTAAGTGTTTTATTATGTAAATATTATAATATAGGAATTTTAAGATATTGAAAGAAATATTATTGTTTATGTTACGATATTTTTTTTTATTTCAAACAGGTTTGTCGCGTTTTTAATCAAATAAAAAAATACAGATAAATAAAAATAAAAAATAAAAAACGTATTATAAAATCTTTATGTCGATAATCGTATATAAAAATGACAAAACAATTTCGCACAAATAGTATTGAAATCACTTGTTATTGATGCAAATGTTATTATTTTATAAACTGGATAAAATACTAGAATCGATTTCTAATAACTCAAAAATATGCATTTTGCAAAAATTTTGGGTGAAAATATCTTTAACTGTTAATCATAGTAAAATGTGACACGAGACTTATTTAAAAAAAATAAAAACAAATTAGTATGAAAATCTACCTTAAATTTTCTTAAGAAACGAATATGTGGATTGCATATTTGAGTACATATTTATGTATTTTGCGTTCAAATAACAGTTTTTTTCTTAGTATTAAATGATAAAATGAAAAAATATACAAATAAGTAAAAAAAGTATTAATGTTCGAATAATTCGAACAAAATCGATGTGCAATAATCGAAACCTAAAATTTTTAATGTAAATTATCGTTCGTCCTATTTACTGTTCACCCTATTTATATTTTAAAATAAATAAATTTTGTATGATATTCTTAATTATGAGTATTTTTTATAACCTTGACGATGTGTTAAGAATATAATTCCCTCTCAGAAAGTTCAAGCACAGATCATAAAAAATACTGGAAATAATGTGTTTTTTTGGGATGATCCATTGATACTTCTGCAATCTTGAAAATTTATCTGACCTCAGTTATCTACGAGTACATAAACTTCCCAAAAAAATACCAAATCATCAAGCTAATTTTTTTTAAATTTAAGCAGCGTTACATGAGAATGTTTTTATAATTTCCTGCCACCATATTAATATATTGAAATAAATGTTGATTCTTATTGAGTATTAATTAAGTTTGTTGGTATTTTATAGTTTTGATTTTAAAGAAAGCTAAAATAATCATAAATTGCAAAGTAATGTAAGTTAAGAGATTTTCTTCGGTAGTGATTTTGTGAAAAGGAATGAATTCATCTTCATCAAAAGTTGAGATCATATACCTTGCACATTTGCATGACAACGATATGGGTGTAAACTCATTGACGACACACACACTAAATATTCATGCGAGTGATAGGATATATATGCCATGCATGTGCTTGATATAAAGCCACACATGTGCTTGGTATAAAGCCATGCGTGTGCTTGACATAAAGTCATACATGTGCTTGATATAAAGCCATGCATGTGCTTGAACAATGTATGTCTAAATGTTTCATAATTGAGGATTAAAAGAAAAACCCAATTGTTATTGCGGAGTTCGGCATGAGACCATACAACATATTGTTAATGTGTTCTTTAAAATCCTTATTTTCACTTTGCTGATTTTGATCATTCAACACCAGCTGCAATTTTATGGTTGACTTTCCTGCATATGGGCATGTAAATCTTATTATAAAAATAATAAATCTCTTGTTTTTTTTTATATATGGTAAATATTACCTTATTTTAGTAATACAGACAGTGAAATCCATTTATTGAATAAATTGAGAAAATGTATAGAAAATTTATGGTACACTGTACATGAAAATACTCGGTCACTGTGGAACATGTTCCAGATTCTAATTGAAAAAAAAATTAAAAAGATACTTCATGGTTTCCTACGATCTCAGAAAAAAACACATTCGAAAATCTTAGTACATGTAACGCTCAATAAAAACAAATGTAACGTAATAAGCGCCATTAGAATTAAATTATGGCAGGATCTACTGAATACTAAAAAAGGTAACCTTAAAAATTGCATCAGAAATTTGATCCATCGATGTGCACTTGGATAAAGAGAAAAACGATACTTGATACAACTGCAGGCAAATGATACCAGACTGCGTGCTAAAAGTGAATTCCAATATATCATATTTCTCGTTGCATGCGGCCACATTCCAAAGGCTTTGAGAAAAATCTTTCAAGAAAGCGTGTTAAGAAGCAATCATCATCAAGTAAAAACGAAGTCATTTTAGCTATCTCAGTCCCCTTTTTCATTTATTTAATATACTTTTATCTGCAAATGGCATATTTTTGTTTTTATATGATTACTCATATTGAATAAGAGAAGTCGAACTAGGACGGAAAGTTACGATTCCTAACTATACCAAAATACTAAGAAGACTTCTGAAGACTATATTTTTTGTAGGTAAGATTAAATGTGATCACTGAAATCGATTGCTAACAAATAAATGTCACTAAAATGATTGGTTTTGTATTAAAACCTTTTTTTATACACATAATCAAGTTTTATAATAAAAAAACCACCAACTGGAACCATTATTTTCTGGATTTTAAAATTTGTACGATTGTCACAATTTAATTGTATATAACGTACAATCCAAATGAACGATGCTGGCGTGATTTATTTAATTGTCTTTTTGGAAAAACATTCGATAAATCTCTGGGAAACAAAAAAAAACGTTCCAATACGCCCATCCCTCGATTGGCGCGATTTCGCCACAACACGGTTAAGAAAATACCTTAACATGGTAATGATCAATAAAGTCAGGGTCAGCAGAGAGGCAAATACATACGTGTATAATAAATAGTCACTGCATTTTTTCACAAAATTTTATTTTAAATAGTTCATAACAGTATATTGAAAAATAATATTGACACCTAGACATGTAAACGTTTTAATTTACCTTTTATGATTTTTATAAGGACCAACCTTATAAAGATTCATTTTATACGTTTTCTTGAACATTTATATGAATTGAGTATCTCTTTTTATGCGGATTTCAGTATTATGGAACGTATTTCTAATTCAAGATAAATGTCTTACCTCGGTTTCCGCGATTAGATTTTGGGTGTATTGTATTGAATATAATTAATGCTACTTTTACAATAGTTTTTCATGTTTATTATGCTAAGAATGGTGGTTTTATTGAACATAATTTTATAACACCTCTGGTTGTCAAGATGCCTGTTTTCTAGCCCGGGGGATGCGAGTTCGATTTTCATTTTAATCCATTTTTTAAATAATTAAAAAAGAGAAATTCAGTCCGATATTCACTTCAAGTCTCTTTAAAGTCTTTTTTCTTGACTGAAAGATTTCCATGTGGCAATAAACCCATCTGGTTATAACGAACGTGTAATATTTTGCAACAATTTATAAATTAATGTTACACAATCTTCATTATGGACTGTATGACAATTTCGTGTAAATATTCTTCATGGAGATGAGCGGACTTTGAAAAGAGTCTGTAAAGGTTTTTTTATAATAATAATTAAAAGACAATTTACGTAGATACGGTTAGATAAAAGACAATTTACGTAGATACGGTTAGATAAAATACTACTTAGGGGATGAAACTCTGGAATCAAACTTAATATTATTGACAGCTTAAAAATAAAATAAGTTGAATGTTAAGATAGGAAAGTGGTGAATGCGGCCATTAGATTGGATACTTCTCCGCATTTGTATTTGTTGTGTCATAAGAAAACTGTAAAAAAATTATCAAGGAAAGACGAACTAGAAAGAAAGTTTTGAAGATTTTCCGATGTGATAGTAACACATGCGGCTTTAGGTGAAGTGTATTGTATGCATATAGTGTTAATATAATGATGATAATACCTCCCAAAAGAAGTTGCCTTTAGGTGCTTTTTAAAGTTGCACACGCCACCTATATCTCTAATACTCATTCCGTTCCACAGGATTATTTCACGCCACAGGATCAACAACGACAAATTCCCTGTAATTATACCCTACCCTATTGGATTGATTCGAATCTATAAATTTAATCGATGAAGATGAAATTGATCTCAAACTTCGACTTTTGTTCAAAGTAACATCTCTCAGACACTGATTCGGGAGATACTATGAAGACACCACATCAAGGAACTTGAATACAAAGAGGTAAGATTTAAAAAATCAATGTGTTTCGACATTTTAGTCAATGTAGACTTTTGTAACAGTAATAAAAGTGAACCTTGACGATATATTCGTTTGTAAAGAACGTTCATGGATAATTAGTTTAAGTTACGAGTATATTTTAAACAAACTGAATGTCGGAGATACGATTAATTGCGTATGCGCATATCGCATCGTATCTCTCTCGATACTCATACTCGTATGTGAAGAAAGCGCGAGTTTTCGTGCTCAGGAGCACTTACTGATAGGAAAATGTCGAAAGTCCGACACGTAATATCTTTTAAAGTATTTTTTTAAATATTTTATATAAAAAATGCTTGATGACTTCTGGGAAAAGAAAAATGTATGCATGTAATGTGATATTTTTCTTCGACTTCAATTGTATATCGCAAATTTCCATTGTATTTTTATCATTTTGTGATTTACGAATATTAAATCAGATAATACCGAAACGTATAAAATATATCGATTCGATATTGCTTTCATAGGATGGTGTGCCTTTAGTGCCAACATGGCCTGGTTGGTAAAATGCCTGTTTTCCACCCTGAGGATTGCGGGTTCGATTTTCGTTGGAAACGAGACTTTTCGATAAATTATTCCCGCATGGTTTAAGGTCTTTTCACGATCTTTCTAATTGGTTGGAAGATATTGTCACATAGAAATAATCTCCCTAGATTGTACTGTACACAATCGAAATGTAATACAATACATTCGCTTCGAACTTATCTTTTTCAGTTTTTACGAGTAGCAGGTGTTTATTGAAATAAAACAAAATGGACTTTTTGTTTTTCATTAAGAATTTAGACTTATATTTTCTTATTTTTTTAATATGTATTTAATTTGAAGCAAAATTACGTAATGTTTTTATATTGATAAATATAAAAATGTGGAAGAGGTTATAAATGTGCTGAGAACGACTTATTTACATTTAAACAAGTCTTATACGGAAAACAAGAAAAATATAAGTGATGTCGCAACACACAAGAAAATAAAACCAGATTCTCTTAATAAGAGACAGTAGAATTTCAGGAAAAATCGAGCTTTCACATTCTTAGCAGACAAGGTATCAATTAGGTTTGGAAGATAAATTAAATGAAAACTTTGTATAACTTAAGTGATAAATCTTGAATTTACTAGTTTAGTAAGAAATAAATATAAAGGGGTAAGTAATTAAACGTTTTTGTTAAAGAGCTTTTGTAACGAGTAGAGACAAATGTCAAGTAAGAATTAGTAGTAGTGTTTAGGTAAGTAGACATTAAAAAGCTTCCGAAGTATGCAGTTATCGCGAGGATGAATAATATCTAGACAGCGGAAGCTGTGATTTGTGGAGATCGGAGAATTATACCCTTGTCCCACCAAATAAAGATGAATTGTCATTTTACGTGCAAGACCTGTTATGAATAAAGGGTATAAAAATATAGCACTAAAACGCTGGAATATTTTCTTGCCAAAAACAAGCTTCAGAAAATCCTCTTTTGATTTTATAACGTGTGAAAATGTATATTTAATATTTTTGTAATATACAGAATATTGCTTATAATCTTTGCGATGTTAAATATTATTTTACAATACTAGTATTAAAAATATACTAAAATTGTATCTACTTGCGGGATAAGTAACACGGTATACCTTTTAAGATTCGATTGAACTGGTCTTTTAATACCAAGAAAGTTTAGTTGTAAAATCTTACTTAGTTTAGTTGTATAATTTTACTTAGTTTAGTTGTAAAATCTTACTTAGTTTAGTTGTAAAATCATTTTGGACTTTTTTGGTTTCATCAGATATTCGATCCCTGGGTATCTGATATCCGATCCCCATGGATCATTTGAGTACAATGTCGCGTAAAAAGTTATTCACAAAGCCTCGTATTAAAATATATGTAATAAAGTTGAAAATAATTGTGATATTCAAATGAATTTAATTTGATTGTGAAACTAAATGATTTTTGGTATTATTAGTAATTGTTTGATTGTTTAAATTTTTTATTAAATCGAAAATTGCTAAAAAATATGCAACTGGTAATACTTTAGTCACATAATAAGAAACAGAATAAAATATAATAAAAATTGATCGATCAAGAGAAGAAAATACAAATGAGGTTTTGGAAGTCACCGAATACCTTGTCACAAGAACCTGCGCGATTTGTTTAGGTGCAGTATACGCGTTGAATTGTCTGCATTGTTTCGGGCTGCAGTAAACCAAGTAATGATTGTTACGATGGAGGCCAGCCTTTGATAGAAGACATCACCTCGAGAGAAGAAGAATTCTTTTATACCTAAAATAAGTTTGGCTGAACATAGGAAAGTAATATGTCTATTGATTTCCTAGCATTAAAGTATATATTTTATATTTCGTAGTATTATTAAGGTTGAAAGATCTTCGCTTAATATCTACAAAAATATTAGATTTTATATTGGAGATAGCAAGAGAAAACATTATATAATCTTTAGATTTGTTGTAACTTATAACAGCAGTAACAAAACAATAAACTCGTTTTAAACAGTTTCCGTTTCTGGATTATTTAGTATTAAATAGGGTTGGTAAAGAAACATTCTTGCAAAGCGTACGAATACAAGGCAATTATGATAATAAAGCTAACCGCCACAAAGTTGACAAAACGGTGACTTGGACAGAAGGTTAACATAAATAATTGGCGGACTGAGATAGAAGCAAACATACGATAGCCTTAAATTTAAATACAATTTACTTAGGAATTTATTTTTTTATTACTACTACTTAAATACAACTCTATGTGTGGAGTATGTGAAGGCTACCACCCCGTTAGCTGCAAACAGTCTTGATTTTTTTCAAGTTTCTTTTCATAATTAGAAGCACGTTATTTTTTTTAGATCTTGAAGTAAATACGACTGAATAAGTAAATTTGTTTTTAGGTACGTATATCATAAGTACATCCATTTATTTTCATTTTTTGTCCTATATCACCGTTAGTCTTTTGTGTTTGTCGAACTGTTATCGGTTTTTTGTTAGTGAGCATTTTATTCCTGTCGGTCATTTTACAACTGTCCTTTTTGTAGTTTACTCAATGAATTGTAAGGAAATATGAGCAAATCTCTTTGTTATTTTATAATTTATAAAAAAAATCTCGAGCATGCGAATCAAAACATTTTAATTAGTGAGATTGACATTTTCATCAAAGAAAATCTTACAACAGGTATGATCTATTCTGATTGCCAACCCTGAGAGAATGTAGGAAATGTGAGCAAAATATGTAGACACATCCGGAAGCCTGCAAGAGGGAAGAAAGTGATTGGACAGCATTTCTTGTCTTGATTGTTGTAACCCTGACTTGCGGAAACTCTCTGGTAGCCCTTGATAATGAAGCATTTTTATATAATTTAATCTCTAGTAATATAGGCTGCCTAGTGGATACAAGTCGAAGGGAGTAATTATGGAGACTGTGACATTCGAAAAATATTCAATGTATTTTATAGCAATTCTTAACAGCTAAGTTGTAAAAAATGTTTAAAAGTTGGAAAAAATAAAAATAGGTCTTACTAAATTTCATAATGGAAAAAACCCTTTTTCGTGGAATGAAGGTATCTTGCTAGTTATTTTAATGATCATACATAACATGTATGGTATACAAATAAACCGTGATACTATTTCACTGTCAGGTAGGCAAAAACGATTGTTCAGTTATTAATTAATGGTAAAACATCAACAAAACTTCACGTCGAGATTGATTCTAACGAATTTAATGTTATATTCAAACTGTATTGCCGAAGCTTTGAATGCTCGTATCCAGGATTATCTTTGTAAGCATTTTGTAGTTTTATCACTCGTGTCAATTTGTAATTCGATAGTCACTTTGTTTAGCCAAAAAGGCGTTTTAAAGTAAAATTGAAAATGATCTAGGATAATATACACTGGAACAATAATAATTCTTAACTTTTTAGGTGTATGTAAATTAATTGTGAATTTAAACAAAACAAAATAATGTCAAAAGTTTGGGATCCTTGGTCACGCGCTAAAGCTTTTGATATTATTTCGTGTTTAAGGTTGTTAGTTCGAAACTCACGCAGAGCTTTCCACCACCAGAAAGTAAAAATATTTCCTCACACACCATTTATTCCATCGTTTTAAATGTTCATTATGATGACGCATTGTGCAATATTTATATTCAGGTTTTTTTTATTTACGTTGCACGTACAATTCACTAATCATCGACGTAATTAATTTTAATTAACCACTGACACCACCATGTCACCATGGCTGATTAAAAAAACATTTTAATTACCCCAACATTATAAAATATAATTTAAATTGATGTGCATAATACTAATTAAACACAATAATAAATCAATATTATAACTGTGATACGTAATTAAATTTTCTAAATTTAAAAAAAAGGTACTTTTAAAATGATTTGATAATTGTTCTTTTTATCTCTTTTATTCGTCACGGAAACGACGTTTAGGTATGTATGAAAAATTAAAATACCTTTATCCGTGCTCATCAATCAAAACTTTCAATTACTTGTTTGTATCATGATATCGCATTTGTGTGGCATGTTGGTACTTCTGATTATTTTAAAAATATTAAAGAAAATTAATCAGACAAAAAAACGCACAGCTACCTATCTTAGATACATACTGTATTAATATTCAACATTTGAAAGTATCGAATGAACATCGTGCGATGAAAAGGTAGGCCGAGGACTGAATAGAAGGATAAACTTGAGGATATTTTGAAGTTGAAGTAAAAAGAGAAACAGGAGAGTTTGTGTGGAAATTTGTAAATATCTGATTTTTCTGCCCATCCCAAAAGGGAAATAGGCGATGGTAATAATGTGAAAAGGATTATTGATTCTTTAAAAAATCCAATATCATCCAAAGATATTTTGTTGGTTTTATTTTTTTATATACATCTTACAAACGTATCAATAATAATGATAGTCACCCTTCAGGATTTAGTACAATTTGTGGAATATTTATCTGAAGAAGTTAAGTTATCTTTTCTGTGTATTTGTTTATTGGATAAAATAAATTCCGTTTCAGTAATCAAAATATTTCCACCCAGATCATTACATAGCAACATGTTATTTATTTTATTTTATTTCACACTTTTATTGCAAACACAATCTGGTGGGCTTATTTACAGGTGGCAATTTCTTCCAACCAACCAGACTAAAGTAAATGAAGCAAGTTACATATTCTTAATTTGTTATTACGTGTTACCAAAATAATGTTTTTTTTAAAGAATATACGAGGCATATCCAGAAAGTAAGTGTACTGAATTTTTGTAGGCTACAATTTTTTTTATTTAAACAAAAAAATTACGTGGTTACCGTAGTACATATGTAAGCTATCTTTCGACATCTCTTTCAGTTTTTTGCCCGACAGATTTGTATATAATACGAGGCATATCCAGAAAATAAGTGTACTGAATTTTTGTAGGCTACAATTTTTTTTATTTAAACAAAAAAATTACGTGGTTACCGTAGTACATATGTAAGCTATCTTTCGACATAGTCGCCATTCCTCTCAATGCAGGTGGTGAAGCGGGGTATCAACTTTTTGATGCCTTCCTCGAAGTAGTTTTCCGCCAACCCCTCCGTCCACTTCTCCACCTCCTCCTTTAACCTCCTTGTCGGTTGAAAACCTTTTTCCACCCATGTGCAGCTTCAGGGAGGTAAAGATATAGTAATCTGAAGGTGCTAGCTAGGTCAGGGGAATGCGCGGGATGGTTCAGGACATCCCATTCAAACGAGGCGAGCAGTTTCTTCGTGGCGTTGGTCGTGTGTGGTCTGGCATTGTCGTGCAGCAGGCAGACTCCCTTTGTCAGCATGCCTCTCCTCTTGTTCTGAATCACCCTCCGCAATTTTTTATGGTCTCACAGTATCTTGCAGAGTTGATGGTCTCCCCTTGAGGAATATATTCAATTAAAATTATGCCTTGACAGTCCCAAAACACGGATGCGATGATTTTCTTGGCTGAAATTGTGGTTTTGAACTTTTTGGCGGAGGGTGAAGAGGTGTGACGTGACCGTTTTTAAACTCGCGACACCACTTGTACACACTCGTACGATTCATAGCTTTATCACCATATGCAGTTTTCACCTCATTATAAACCTCAACCGGAGGTTTTCCCTTCCAAACGAGATAACGGATGACGCCGCGTATTTCGCACTTGGCGGGAGATTGGATTGACACTTTTCACAAAAAGTGTTATCGCGTCGACACTTCTCCACGTACTGACATCGAACCGGTCTCATTGCGGAGGGGAAGGGTCAGGCTACACGGAAGTGTAGCCAACATGTCGAAAATAAAATCCATCCGGTCGTGAGAGCCTCAGTACACTTACTTTCTGGATACGCATAGTATATGATCAAAGCCATATGTATCTTTATACTCCTGAATACTAAGCCGGAAAAATGGCTCCATTATTCGAAGGGAGTAGTATAGCTAGGGGTTCAAACCACTGACCTTCCGCGTGGAAGTCCAGTACATTACCACGTGGCCATGTAGCTCCCAATATTTAGGTATAGGCTTTGATTTTGAAGTAGAAATAACCATTGATTTTTTCCCAATATTGCGTAAAAAGCTTTGTTTTGTTTAACCAGAAACAAATATTGAAGAAATTTTCACAACATTACGTTACAACGCTATGTTTTTGAGGTAGAAACAAATATTATAGAAAATTGCTCAATGACAATTACAGAGCTTTGTTTCTTTAAGTTGCAAAAAATATTGAAATTTTCTCAATATTGCGTAAAAAGTTTTGTATTTGAAGAAAAAATACCTTATTGATATGTTACTACGTGATACTTACCGAATATGTGTATCTAAAATGCAACAAGAAATGGTTATTTGTGAGTTAAATATATTTTTTTAAATAAATTGATATGTTATACTGAATAATGGTTTCAGTAATACGAGTTATTACTTCCGCTGGCAAGACTAAGAATCTGTCTTTATATAGTATCAAATATCTTGGTATCTGTCTTGATAGTAAGTTCTCCTTCGATAGATAAATTGGTTGTACTTTTTTCAGGTATCTATAGTCTTAGAGATTTAAAATTTGTATGTCTTCGAACAAGGGAAATAAAAATTAATTCATTGATTGTGTCACGTCTTCATTATTGTAACTCTATTTATTCTGGTTTGCCTCATTCATAAATTTAAAGAATCTAACCTGTTTGTAATGCAACTGCTAGGTTGATAAATGGTTGTCATAAATATTACCATATTGGAGACATTCGAGGGGAGTAGAACAGTAAAGGCATCAAACCAGGGACCTTTCGGACGGAAGTCTAATGCGTTACCGCGCGGCAATGCCTTTGGCCATGTATTACACTTTAGTAATAACAATACAACCTGACGGGACCATGTGGCAATCTGACCAACCAGAAATATGTTCAAGAGACCTTGAGTGAGAAGGGGACTGGAACCATCTTTAAAAAAAATCGGTTTTTTCAAGTATTTGCCAAGTACGCTACCGAGATTAATCACTGCAATATTTTTTTCCCATGTTTTAAGTAATAAGTATACGTGAAAATTATAAAGTAAAAAATAAAAATACTTTATGAAAAATAAGTAAATAAATTTTTAACGCTTTCCACTCACGTTCTATCACGACATTTAGGGTGAAGTGGTAAAATGCGTAAATTTTACCTGAAAGTTTGACGGTTATTATACTTGAGAAAATGTAGGATGGTTTCTGTGACATTTGAAATGTCATGTCTCAAAGGGATGGGGTAAAATCGGTTTTTTTTACAAATCAAATAGTTTTTTTATAAATCGAAAAATTGTTTTTCTCTAAACTGACGTTTTAATTCATAATTTTCATTATACTGACTTTCTAATGTATTGTTTGATTTGTATCTATTTTTAAAAAGACCAAGATCCACTATGAATTAATACAAACTACGAACATTTAATTTTAGGTATAAAAAAATTGAAAATCCAATTATCCAATACCCCATCCTTAGCCAATGCAGACTAACGTAGTGACTTTTGACAAACGTCACCAAATATTATTTGATTTTAGCAAACTGCCACATTTTTGCTAATTTGTAACAAGATGTATTAATTTGTCATTATTTTTAGTTTTACGTAATGTAGTTACCTAAATAGCTTGCTATTTATTAGAATCGAGGCTAATATTAAAGTTGATAAAATAATTAAAATTACTGAACGTCGTTACAAGGTTGTATTGGGGCTAATTTGTGAACTATCACAGAGACCTTGCTACAATTTCTCAAGTATAATGTGTCCTGCATATTTTTCATATACCACCTTTTCAACACTTTTCGAGGAGATTGTAAGAAATTGCTGCTTACAAATAAGTTCCCCATGTTATTTTATATATCATGCTATGAAAATATAATATAATTTAATATTTTTGTTATTCGTTTATAAATTATTATCACCATTCCTATACCATATCACTATTGGGTTAGGTGGAGAAATTAGATCTCCATATCATTATACCCTGGCACATTTATTTCGCTTCTGCTTCGCCCATATACTTTGACATGCATATTTCCTATGATTAAGGATTTAGACTCTTGTTCAGAATTCGATTTATTTGGTTTTCAGGGGTTTCTACTTCTTCTCCACCTTTCGTATCTTTTATACTGATCGTATATATTCTTTTATACTGATTGTATAAATTCTTTTATACTGATTGTATATATTCTTTTATACTGATTGTATAAATTCTTTTATACTGATTGTATATATTCTTTTATACTGATTGTATAGATTCTTTTATACTGATTGTATAGATTCTTTTATACTGATTGGATAGATTATTTTATACTGATTGTATAGATTCTTTTTGTAAATTATTTATTCTTTCCACATGACCGAATATTTTTAACACACTTTTCTTCATTTGCTAAATCTAGTTCCTTGTAATGTCATACATTGTATTTCCGCACATTCTACGCAACGATCTTAATTCTACCGCATTTATCATACTTTCGCCATTTCTGGTCGGAATCGGACCTTACGTACATTACACATATTATAAGTTTTATATATCTATTTTGTCGAGATTTTTTTTTCTTGGACCGTCCCTGAAAATTGTAATTTCTTTATGATAAGATCAATAATGGTAAGTCGTGATTTAAGGGGCAATAATTTAGGAAAATAAGCGTGTATCAAACGTTAATGTGATAATTATTTTCGTCTTGTTAATTTTTACTATTTCCGTAGCATTTGAAGCAAAAAAAATTAACGACGTATGTTTAATGTGACATAACACTATTTTTGAGGAAAGTGACTCAAGGGGAGAAAACAGATGAAAGTTGTTAATAGAAAAAAAGCTTTAAGAGAGAAATTGATTATTTTACATACTCGTATTTAGTAGTCAGCTTAAAAATAATTCTGATATTTTTTATGATTGATTGTATAATTTAAAATTATTTTAAATATGGAGAAGTTATCGAATCGACTGAGCTTCTTAACTCGGCGGAGTTTCGTAAAATGTCGATCTAAGAAGTTCGCTGAACATACTTACTATAAAATTTACCATCATCTCCGTTGTTCCTCATTACTGATGGTCATAATTTACGAGATATTGGTAATGCAGATTCCCGACACGTCTTCACTTAATTTGATAAATTACCATTTGCATGGCTTCTCTCAATTAATTACTTTACCTGATCACTTCATATTGCAGGCGCTCTGCTTCTTCTACTTGGCACACTCCTAACTACTATATAAATTTGTTGTCTGGCTCATGTCTGGAAAATATATTCAGAGAACCGCACGATGCGCTAGAAGCTTATTGAGGACCTCTAGCTCCTGGAGTATGGAAACATTCGTTCGTCTAGTGGTCCACGGGATTCTTAGTTATAGAAAATTTAATTATAATCGTTTTATTGCAACGTTCTTTTTGAATGATTGCAGTCAAGTGTCAATTAGCTACTCGAACAATTTCCTAAATAATTATTAATGAAAGTAGTTTTTTTTAAATTCTTAATAAGGGTCTTTAACAAATAATTATTTGACTCAATGATCGTTTTTAAGCCCAGAGTAGAGACAAAAAATATAATTATTGCTAAAGTGTTTCCATCACCTTCATTTTTCACGCAGTTGATGTTTGTTGCAACAATTATTTATTTTAAAGTTAATATCCCCTTGTTGTAGATGATTTCCACAAACGATCTGTGCTAGCTGTGTTTTGTTATGATCAGTCAGTTATTTTACTTCTGGACTGTTTTGTTATGATCAGTCAGTTATGTTACTTCTGGACTGTTTTGTTATGATCAGTCAGTTATGTTACCTCTGGACTGTTTTGTTATGATCAGTCAGTTATGTTACTTCTGGACTGTTTTGTTATGATCAGTCAGTTATGTTACCTCTGGACTGTTTTGTTATGATCAGTCAGTTATGTTACCTCTGGACTGTTTTGTATTACACTTTTAATTTACGAGTATACAGTATAACTTGACGGGTTTATTGCTGAGTGACAAAAACTCACAATTCTAATCAATCAGATAATTGTTAGAGAACCCTTAAATAACAACACAGGTACCCTTTAAAAAAACGTATACCAACGGGAAATGATCCAGCAATCCCGGTTAGATAACAGGTGTCTTACCAACAATACCATGGTGGTCGTATTGCACCTCTCGATGAAATAGTTGATTGATTTTCTGTTAATTAGTAACGATGTGTAAATTAGTTACTTACTACATAATCCATTCAGTGTATTAATAGGTAACTTTCCCCTTTATTATCATATTTCAAGAATGACCTTTGCGAAGTAGTTGATCTTTTGAGTTTCTTTGGTCTTAAGTTTGAATTCATCTTAAGGGACTCATTCACATTCACTCATCATGGAGGTCTAACGATGGCTTCACTGTTGCCTTCTGGGTGAGTAATATATGTACTCGTCGACCCCAAAATTTGCTGTATCCTTTGGGAAACTAACAATTAATTTAGAAGCCTGTTACAAGACAGCGTTTTAAATATTTTCTTTAAAGAAAATTTTTAAATTAAATAAATGTGTAAATAAAAGTATCATAACGGTGTAATTGGCCATTTTTTTAGATTATTTTTCCACATAGTTTATTGAGATATAAACGAGAAAACACATACTATCATGTCGTTTCCTTATAAGAGTAGAAATAAGGGAAAGAGGCTTAGGTTTTTTTATCTTAACACACATTTTTCCCCATCTTTTACAACTCCCAATATTTTTTTACTTTTTACATATTCTGCTTTTAAAATATTCACTTTGATACAAACATACTTTCCTTGATCTTACTTTACATCGTCTTTAACTTACATTTACACTATATATTTACTTGTTAGTCTTTTTTCATTCATTCATTTTACTGTCATTGAGACTCAATACTTAAAATTGTAAATTTTTAAACCCTTAAGTGATATAATAGTCGTAGTTTTCATACGTGGAAATCTGATATGAATAGAGATATGAACATTGTTATTAAAATCAAAAAGACAACGTTGATTTTTAAAAGGGATTTGTCATTTTCTCCATAAAATGAGAAATTATAGTTTGCAGTTTTCACAACGAGTTGATGCAGCTCAACTGAAAGATAGAAGGCGTGGTAACTTGTATGGAGGCGTGAATATTATTTATTCGTTTAAGAACCCTTATGACCTCTTCATTGCGATGTCTCGATCTTGGGAATTATGTTGTGCTATTTTATATAGCTATACAGTTTGATACTTTGTATAAAGACATTAGCAAGAGTTTGTGGTACTGATATTACTCTAATTTTTTATTGTATTGCACTTTCATTATATATATATATATATATATATATATATATATATATATATATATATATATATATATATATATATATATATATATATATATATATATATATATATATATATATATATATATATATATATATATATATATATATATATATATATATATATATATATATATATATATATATATATATATATATATATATATAAATATATATATATATATATATATATATATATATATATATATATATATATATATATATATATATATATATATATATATATATATATATATATATATATATATATATATTTATATATATATATATATATATATATATATATATATATATATATATATATATATATATATATATATATATATATATATATATATATATATATATATATATATATATATATATATATATATATATATATATATATATATATATATATATATATATATAAATATATATATATATATATATATATA